>PVKE010000255.1:64955-171298 GCA_004027555.1 Craseonycteris thonglongyai | reverse complement strand
AGAGACTTCAGATTAATCCTAAATCAAAGCTGTATAGCTACCGGAGAGAGATGTGTCACATTTCTATAACTTATCCCCAAGAGATTGTCCCTCAAACCTTGGCACAGTTGAATGCAAAGACAAGGCATGCCACCTTGCCATTCTTGCCAGCCTAAGCCAAGAACAGTTTTAATAAAGGTGACAAAAACTTTGACCTCAGCCTGAGGAACCAAACACGTGGGATTCTGATGGCTGGATGGTCTGCCATCTTTATAACTAACGTTCTCTTTGGGACAACAAAAGGATCTGCGTTGTGTAGTTTTGAAAAATATCTTAATTGATCAATATTTTTTTCCTGTAAATTTGGAATGTTTTTCAATCCAACCTGTTCTGCCAGTGACTACTGAAAACAACTTGATCAATATAAAAACATTCAAGCTATGCAACACTGTTACTGTGTGTTGACATTTTCATTCTAATAATTGTGTTGATTTCTGGAAGTGTATTTTATTTTTTAATTTTGTTTATCCCCACGTGCATATTAAGTCTTGGAAGAGAGTGCTCTCCACACCTCTTCCTTCCATGTGTTGGGAGCCTGACCAAGTATAGCATCTGTCTTTCTTGACCATGTGTGGCGAGTTCTAGATTAGAATTCAAACAGCAATAGCCTACAAAAAATGGAAGTTCTTTGCCCTCTTTCATGCAACGCTGTCATGGTGGCTCCATGATCCCCTGGATCCAGGTTCCTTCAGACTTGTTGCTGTGCCATCCCCCATGTGCAGTTTCTGTATTGAGGTCCACAATGGTGGCTTCAGCCATGTTCTCATCCCAGCCAGCAGGATGGAGAAAAGCAGACCCCCTTCCCTCCGCCTGTCATCTGCGTGTTGTACATCCCATTGCTCAAAACAGCCACAGGGCTGTCCATACTGCAAGGGAGTCTGGGAGAGGTAGCTCTTATTCCAAAAAGCCACGTGCCTAACTGAAACTCAGGAGTTCTCTTTCTGAGAAATAAGGGAAGAATGGGTTTGAGCGACGATTAGCGGTCTCTGCCCTAGCTCAACCCATTGGTCACCGTTCTTGCCTCACTTAGAGCCCACTCCTCTCTCCAAGGTAGACAACCTAAACTCCATCCAGTGAGGGCATGAAGCTAAAGCTGAAATCACTTTTGGGTGATTTGTGGTCTCTTATCAGCTTTGGGTGGCTTCTTATGGTCTAATGACCTCTAAACGCAATACAAGGTATCTTCTCCCAACACAGCCCTTAAACTGTATGGAGTAGAAACAGGCAAACTGCCATTGGAAACTCCTAAGGGGAGAACAGGAAACACTGTTCCAAGCAGATTATCAAAGGCCACACTGCACAGGAAGAATAAAGACACCTCTGGCAGGCCTGCGAGTCCCTTAGAGAGCCACCTGACAGCCACACCAGCTCTCTGGAAAGAACTCCTTGTCCACTGACCTCCATGGCCACATGAGATGGGACCACAGAGGGCGGACTTCTTGGAGAAAGTACAGCTTTTGTAGCTTGCTTACTCCTGGGGCAGTGCTGGGGGCTGGGGGGTCCTCAGGGTTGTAGTTTCTTTGTCAATAGAACTTCATCAAGTACCCCCAGCTGAATATCTGGCCTGGACTGGCATTCCGTGCTCTGATCATGCCTCTTAAGGGTGGGTACACTGAGGCCATCTGGAGAAGAAACCAAGGTGGGAAGGTAACACCCTCCATCTGATCAGAGCTACCAGATTTGCATCTGCAGACAGAGGCGTCTTAAAAATGGCTTGCTGCCCCAGCCTTCTCTCCTGCTAAGACTGCCACTTCAAGGCCACTGCTCTTAATAGCTGCATTTCAGAGAACAGAAGCATGTCTTAGGCTGCAAGACCTTAATTTTGAGCCCAGGCTTCAGACTGTGCCTCTCTTACCAAAGCAGGACTCTCATCTCTGCTGAGTCTGGCTGGCTTAGCCCCAGTTCATCTCACTTCTATAAGACTAAAAAGGAACAGGTCACAGTCATACATTTTGCACCCTCCCACCATCTCTATTGTCGTGGCCTCAGTCCACATGTAGTCCATGCTCCCACCTACTGCAGATAATTTTATCAATTGTTTATCCACTATCTATCCTTGCCATCTGCTGACCTTCCCATTCCACTAAGCCAGTGCCACATTTTAAGTGGTGTTACGTTCAGCATCCACTTTCAGGTAGCAAATTCTGAATCTGAAAACCAAAGTAAAAATGGCTGGAGCACAATAGGAATTTATTTCTCTCTCAGATAAACAGAAATTCAGAGCTGGTACAGTGGCTGCACAGTCATTAGGACCCATGCTCCTGCGATCTGGTGGCTCCACTATCCTCAACAAATACCTTCAAACTCATAGTCCAAAGTAGCTACTCCAGCTCCACCCAGCACATCCACATTCTGAGGAAAGGGGAGAAAAAGAGAATACTTCATCCTCTTTAAGATGAATTTCTGAAAGTTGCACAAATTTACACACAAATGGCCAGAACTTAATCCTATGGGTACACTCATCTGCAATGGAGGTTAGGAAACGTAGTCTTTATTCTGGATGGCACTGTACCGAACCAACATTTAGGAGTTTTGTAATTGAATAAGGAAAAATGATTATTAAGGCACAATCAGCAGCCTCCCCTGCATATTCTTTGACTTCAGATCTACAGATGGGCTGATTTATGAGGAG
The DNA here is from genome assembly GCA_004027555.1 of Craseonycteris thonglongyai. Classification (NCBI taxonomy): domain Eukaryota; kingdom Metazoa; phylum Chordata; class Mammalia; order Chiroptera; family Craseonycteridae; genus Craseonycteris; species Craseonycteris thonglongyai. The sequence goes on along the minus strand of PVKE010000255.1, from coordinate 168,627 downwards.
TTATGCTGCTCAAGACCCAATACACAGGAATAAAGGCCATTATGTCATGTAAGTAGGACTGACCCACCATCCTGAAGTATAGCACTAATAGCTCCTGACAGCATCAGCACCCTCCTTTACACACATACATCGTTTGAATAAGAGGAGACTGATCACAAAAATGTCATCGCTTTCTTAGAAACCCCAGATCCCTACCCATTCCCCACACCCAAGTTATACAAATTAGTGATCAGTCTTCATCTGTAGCCGCCCGGGTGTCCTTTGCTGGTTCATCCTGAAACTTCTGAATTCCTCTCCAGTCAAGGAAGGCTCCAGGACTTCTCCTGCGGCTGTCTCGGGGCTTCCAACATCATTGTCCAAACCCGAGAAAGAGCCAGGTAAGAAGACCTGTTGAGATGCAGTGGCTGAGGTCCAGGGAGAGGTTTTGGCAGTGAGGATGGAGTGAGTGGCCTTAGCCTAGACATTTAAGAGGAACAAGTGACGACGTGATAACTAATGGGTGTACAGAGGAGCCCAGGATGGGGCCAGTTTCTAGGCCGGGCAGCTGGGGATGTGTGGTGCCACAAACCAGGAGAATCGGTGTGGGAAAGGTGACGCGGTTGTTCTTAGGATCTGCAGTCTCACATGTTAGGGACACACGTGTAACTAGTCTGAGGAATCTCACACATCAGTATCTGAATATGAAAATTTACTAAACATGGTGTAGACATTTCCGGGTTCTTGGCACCCCAGTCGGCTATAGCAAATGTCTTTTCTGCCACGTTTGTTTACATTTTAATCCGTTTCTATAATCACATCTGGTTATTTACATAACCTAGCTGGGGTGACAATGCAGTTGTCTTAGTCTCCTCATGTTGCCGTAACAAAATGCTACCAACTTGGGGGCTTACACAGCAGACATTTATTTCTCATAGCTCAGGAGGCTGGGACGTCCAGGATCCAGGTGCTGGCAGATTCGGTTTCTGGTGAGAGTTCTCTTCCTGGCTCCTTCTTACTGCGTCCCTATATGGCGGAGAGAGCTCTAATGTCTCTTCCTACTCTTATAAGGACACTGATCCCATCATGAAGGCCCTCCCCGTAGGACCCCATGACCTCATCTAAACCTAAGGACATCCTCAGGGCTCCACCTCCAAATGCTACCACATTGGGGGTTAGAGCTTCAATACAGTCAGTCCATAGGAGCAAATTCATATTTTATCATACTTGTAATCAGAGGTCCAGTTCTCTCTGAACTGCCTTCTCCACTCCTCTCCTGCCTGCCTGAGCTCTCAGGGGCCTCACTCTCCCCTAGAGCCCCACAGGCAAGGCAGATGAGGAAGAGAATACTTACAAGGGGACAACATGCCGGGGTAGGGGAGAGGTTCCCAAACTTGGTCCCAGTGTGCACCTCTGCTGGTGGGAGGTCTTGGCACAGACACTATGTGTGCCTTTCTTTAGGGGTGTTCAGCTTTACCTTGGCCCCTTCCAACATGGAGGACTAAACCGCCTCCCTCCTGGGGGGAGGGGACATGCCCTCCTTTAGCCTCCATGAGCAGTACTGACCCCAACCTGGCCCCTGGGTTATACATCCTATCACTCTGCTAGGTGGCTTATAGACAGCCTCATGTTTTTAGCCTCACTGTTCCTCCATGGAAGACAATGTCACCTATGATATTGACACACCTCCAATGTCCCCTGGAGTTGTGCACTGTTGCAGTGCTGACCATGCTTCCTCACAGACCATAAGAACCATGGGGTCATCTTCTGCGCTGCCCCACAGAAAACTCGTCTCTTGTGCTTTTAGAAATGGGCTTACAGTTTCTTTCAAAACACCCAAAGGCAAGCCTTCTGATTGAACAAACATCTAGTAAAACTAAGCCTCATGCCTCAGAGCCTTGAACTTCCATCCCCTCACTTAAGGACAAGCAGACAGTTGTGAATACAGAGAAGTGTTTCCCCCCACAAACAATGGGAGGCCCCAGGCAGGAATGGTGGCTCCTCTAACATATGCGGTCAGTAACAACGTCAAGATCACATCTCAGAGCAGGTCACATCATCCCCGTGGAGTCCATTGTCACTGCCCCTAAGCACAGAGCATGGCACAAACTGCTGGGACCACTGAGGCCCATCCTGCCTTGGACACAAGGATAGAGATGACCCTGCAGCTGCCACCCTCACTAGAATGAATCTACACAGTTTCTGCTGCCTGGCAACTCCAAATTCTGGGACAGATGCTTCTCACTGGCAGAGCCCAGCTCATGTGGCCACACCTAACTGCAAGAGAGGGTGGAAAGGCAAACATTTGGCGTTTTCATGGTCTGTAGTGGAAGATATGGAGGTGATCTCTGCCTCAGGTGGTACAAGTATGTCTAAATATAGAAGTTGAGAGTCCAAAACCAAATGTCCACTATAGTGCATACCTTTTGCTAGCTGACACCCTCCTCACACTTCTAAAACAACAATGCTCCCATCTGACATAGAACAACCAACCATCCCCTTGTACAACTAAAATCTGCTCACCTTTCCCCAAAAGGGGCCGACCAGAACTGTCATTAGTTACAGCCAGCAGCAAATCCCAGATAGCAGTCCTTTTCTGTTTGGTCATGAGCTATCTCCTTTTCCTGTCAGCAGACCCTATAACACAGTAAAAAAAAGAAAAGGAAAAAGAAAATTACATACCGTAATGCATTTAAAAATATAGATGAACCCAGCAAGGAAAAGGTGTGACAGAGCTACCTGGTATGAAGAGTCATTGCCCACAAGAAGAGTGCTGTCTGGACCCGGTCCAGAGTGGGCAGTCACTCTGACCTGGGCCTTCGGGGCTCCAGAAGGAACTGATCTCAGTCCTTAGGTTTCACCGAGACCAGGTGCAAGTTTTTGGATGTGGTGAGAGACCTATCAGGCAAAGGTGAGAGGTGAGTGTATGAGAACAGGCTTGAAAAATCATCAAAGCCAGTAAGTCAGGCTTCTAAACAAAAGACACACTATTTATAAAGCAACCATAACACTTAGAAACTCGAAACAGGAACAACTGAGAAATGCCTAGGAAAAATACATTCTAAAATAAATATGAAAGGTAGAGTCCTTCAGCAGTCCCTTGTTCCTTGTGTCCAATCCAGGCTGTTCTTGATAATAAAAAGCTTGTAGGAATTCTATTTTTGTCATATGTAGGCATTGTCCAGAAGCACAGGGGGCCAAGGAGCTGATCCCTTCCCTACAGACATGCCCACCTCCAACCTCTTGAATTTTTACCTTTTGCTACTTAAGGAAATTGGCCTCAGAAGAGCTCTCCCCCACAGATTATTTTAGCATCTTCTTTCTGCCTCATTGATCTCAGGGAACGCTCTCCTGTCTGTTTTCTTTATACCATCAAGAACTAAAAATGATGTTCATAGCAGTATTCTTCATAATGGCCAAAAAGTGGAAACCACTCAAATGTCCATCAGCTGATAAATGGATAAACAAAATGTGGTCTGTCCATACCATGAAATATTATTTGGCCATAGAAAGGAATGAAGTACTGACATATGCTACAACATGGATAGATCTTGAAAACATGCTAAGTGAACCAAGCCAGACAAAATGTCATATATTGTATGATTCCATTCATATGAGTTGTCCAGAAATGACTAAGCCATATCGACAGGAAGATCAGAAGTTACCAAGTGCTGGAAAGAAGAGAAATAGGAAGTGATTGCTAATGGGTGTGAGGTTTCTTTTTGGGAGCAATGAAAATGTTCTGAAATTCTAGACTGGTGATGGTTGTATAATCTTGTGATATACTAAACACCATTGAATTGCCACATTTGGAAATAGCATAGTGTATAGTATGTGAATTTAATCTAAAATTTTTTAATTGCAAACAAAACTAAAAAAAAAATAGAGTTTTGTCAGTCCCCAGGAAGGAGAGTTTACATTGTTCTAAGGGGTAGGTGGTTGCAGACATCAAAGTCACCTGCAAAGCCACCCACCCAGTAACTCCACTTCTGGAAATCTGACCTAAGGAAATAACTTAAGGGTCTTGTGTTATGATATCAAGATGGTTTTTAAATATGTTTTTGCAGCTAGGTATTTTTATCCTAGTGAACATTTGGGAAGTCTCAATGCTTATCAGTCTGGGTCTGGTTCAGTGAAGTTTGGCACATTTGTGTTACAGGGTGCTGTGCAGCTCTGAAAGTCAATGTGGGAGCTGTAGGCGTTCATATACAGAGAGAGTCCATAATGTTTGAGTAAGTAAGAAACTCAGGTTACAGAACAGTATTACTAAGAGACTTTAATGTTATATAAAGTCAGTATAGTGTGGTGGCTAAGAATACAGATTGTGGGGTCAAATAGCCTAGATTCAATCCCAGACCAGTTGTAAGTCCTTGGGTAAGAACCTAACCTCTCTGAGCATGTGTTCTTTAAGCTTTCTGTGCTTTTCTGAGCTTCATTTTTCTTATCTATAAACTGGAGTAACAATATCTACCTCATAAAGTTGTTGGGAAGATTGAGTTATGTAGGAAAGTAGACCATTTATGGTGCATGAGTGTTGTATTTGCTTTTACTGTCATAAATATAGATATAGATAGATAAATAGATAAATCAAAGACAAGACCGGGAGAGAGAGAATAGATCAAAGACAGATGCTTAGATGACAACAAAAAGTCAGGGAGGTGGTGGGGAATGCCAGTGTTTTAAGAGTGTCTGTCTCTAGGAATAGAGTAGTAAGTGGGTATCCTTTACTTACTGGTATAGTCTAAGTTTCTGTCATGAACATGCGTTACATGTATAATTTTTTTAAAGGCTAAAATATTGCTACTAATGCACATATATTGAAGAAGTGAAAATCATTAAATTTGGCCATGAAGTTAGATGTCAGGATCAAAACCTTACTCCTCCTTGTGTCAGGCAGGATTCTTTTGATTGCAAGTGACAGGAATCCAACTCAGATTAGCTTAAACCAAAAAGAGGGGCCCCCTGGGCAGGACGCTAGGGTGATGCAGGAAAGGAAGGGACACTTTAGGAAGTAGAGCAGCTCAATGGAGGGATTAGATCCTTGGCTCCTTTTGTTTCTGCTTCTCTCAGCCTCTGTTATATTGAGTGTCTTCAAATGACCCGGTGGGTGACTCTTTCCCACAGCTTCAAAGCCAGAAAAGAAAGAGCAGTTCCCTCCATTGCCATTCAGCACTGCTTGGGAAGCATTCTGATTGGCCCAGCTCAGACTAAGTGCTCACCCCTTGGACCTGTCACTGTGGCTCAGGGGTGGGTCAGTGCATCACAGACCCACCCTCAAAAGAACTTCACCACTGGACTCAAGAGAGGTAGACAGGAGCAGCTCCGGGAGAAAGGAAGCGTTGTTTTGAGTAAACTCTAATGGGCCCTAGCATTTTGCTGCACCCTATAGTGAACCTGTCACTGGCCAAAGCACTTGATAGGCTAGCCTCATTGCGTGAATGCCTGAGGGTGTCCAAAGGATTCCTCTGGAGTCGCAAAAGACATCAAGTTCATGCCTCATGTTTTTCAAATTAAAACTGTATGACCTCAAGGACCTGTCTTCAAGAAAAAAAACCTTTCGGTCTGTTTCCACTTTGATTTATATCACCATCAAAAGGTATTCTACTTGTTAATGCTGCAAATATGGTGTGGATTTAATGGATAAGTCTATTTGGAATTTCAAACATTCATATGAAGACGACCTGTTTTAATACAACTCTTTCTTTGTGACCTGCAGTCAGCCTGTATCTGCCACTCACTCTAAGGATGAGGTTTGTGTTTTTGATTTGGTTTGGTTTTTGCCCAGTGTCCCCACAGTGTCATCTTGCTCCCTCTTGGTGGGAATGTGACATCTTCTATCCTCATCGATTCTGCAGCTATCTTCTCCTTTCCTCAGATCCACATGCCTCACTCCTTCCCAGCACCCAAGTCCTGCTCAAATGCTCTTTCCTCCAGGAAGCCATCCTTGCCTGCCCCTTCCTGAACCGAAGCAATGTGTCCTCCTCTGGCCCTCTCTGATGGCTTGAAATACGTTGCCTCTTGTGTTAGAGTCACTGGCTACGATCATCTTATCTCCCTCCTGGAGAGAGACTCATGTGTGGCTCATCTCTGTGCCCCTGTTGAATGAAAACAGGCCAATACTCTTTATGTTGCCAGTCTCGGATAGGATTTGTTCTCCCTAACACTTCCTTTACTTAGCACCCTTATTACCCTTATCCCCATGACAAGAAGTTTTTAAGGGTCTGGGGTGATGAAAGAGAAAAGATTTCTAGACCCAATCACATAAAAATTCAGAATACCATAAACACAATAAAAAGGCAATCAGGAAACTGAAAAAAATATTTGCAACAAATATGACAAATTCAAATGAGATGCCATTTTTAGCTTAAACTTGGCAAAAATAAAAGTCATGCTTTCAAAGAATATTTAATGACAATTTTATGGAAAATATTTGCATAGAGAAAGGCCTGGAAAGAAACTCAACATTTTACTAGTGATTAGACCAAAATTTGGGGATTATGGGTTGTTGATTTCTTTTTTGCTCTTTTCCAATTATTTATAATACATAAGCATTACATGTATAATCATGAGAACAAAGCAACAACTGCTACCTTTTGCTGAATTTTCTATAGTATAAGATCAGGCTCCATATTGTGGAGGGAGTGGTGAGGTGAGGCTGTTGGAACACAAATGGTACAACCTTTTAGAAGAGCAGGATATATTAAGTACCTAATGACAGTATATATACGGTAAGAACTTCCGAAATGTTGATACCCTTTAACCTAACTTCCATTTCTAATCAATGGAATATTGTGTGTTGACCACTTTTCATAGTTGCTGAACTCTCTTTGCCTTCTTCTTACTTAAAAACTTACAACATGTGCAATACCTCTGAGAATGAAATGATCCTATTATTAATGATCCATATTTGATGTGTTTTGTTAAGCGTTTAGTCTCTCTAAATATTCATGTAATTTTAGTAAAGCTAAGCTAAACTATATATACCGTATTTTCCAGCGTATAAGACGACTTTTGAAACGAAAAAAAGTCAACCGAAAATTGGGGGTCGTCTTATATGCCCGGTCGTCTTATACGCCGGAAAATACGGTAAATTTTGTTGTAATTTCCCATGAACATAATAGGCTTTTGTTTCCAAGTTCAATGAGAATAGCAGTTTTTAAATATCAAAAGTGCATAAATTACTCATTTTTATAACAGAGCACTCTTGTACCATCAGTCTTAGGCAGGGATAGTTTAAACCACAAAGAAACTGGCCTTTGTAGATCATATTTTCCAACACGTTATGAATGTGTATGCAGTCTCAACGTGGCTTCTTCTTTATATCCTAAGTTATAGGACTTCTGTTCAGATAGTCTTCAGACGGTTCCCCCCAGGTTGATTGTTCTATAATTTATCTATAATTTTAATGTGGTCATGAGAGGAGGCAAGCACAGCATTTACCTACTTTACCATCTTGCCCCAATGGCTGTAAGCTCAGTTTCTTAGCCACAAAATGCAGGTGATAATCACAACCGCCTTCAGGGATTGTTATGAGGATTAATGAGATTTTTAAATGAGGATTCAGTAAAATAATCCTGTATGTAACTATGAAGTGCTTTATTTTATACCTAACATCATAACATTCTATTATTATTCCTTGACTGTCTTGGTAATGGCCAGTTCACAAGTTCATCGGAATAGTCCCTGCCTCCCCAGTATGAAACAGTATCATAAAGTTGTGCAGATCAAATAAGTTAATATATGTGAAATCCCTGAAACACTGCCTGATTCATAGGGAAGGTTAACAACGGTTATTAACAGAAACAGCCTTTCAAAGGCCATTCCCATTCTTTCCTCACATCTCTGAATTCATGGGCTCTCTTTATTTCAATAATTATATATAGTCCCTAGAATTTCTATGTAAACACTTTTTAAACCTGCCTTCTTCTCTGCTCTGGTTTTATGGCTTAAAGTATCAGTTCCTTCATCGCTTCAAAAAAAATTGTAAACCTGCTTGGTTTAAGGTTTCATTCAAGTTGTTATCTTTTGTTCTTGAGGTGCAAGTCTTTTATTTGTTGCAGCTGCTGAGTGGCTTATTTCCTCATGTAGGTCTAGAAATGTTTTTCAAGCTCATCTTCGCAGATTTCCGTGAATACTCACGATTGTGGAAGTGTTTTGTGGACCCTCAGGTCCCCTGAGATTCACCTGCGACTCTCCAGTTGTTACATTAATTTCTTCACTTGGAATCGTCATTCGTACAAGTGATAGGAACTCAGACACCACATCGGCATATGGCCCAGCATCAGGAGGTAGGGTTTTTCATGTCCTGCCTCCGCAGTGAGCCTTTTTGACTCCTTGCCTGTTTTAGACAGGCTATGCATTTTCATCTCCCTTCAAGCACAGAGCCCGTGGGTGGACTCGCATCAGAGGCAGGTAGAAAATCTCCAGCCCCAACGACCAGTTTTAGTGTTCTTTTAGCCCCTGCCTACCTCTCTATCATATCATGGTTGCGGCACACTTTATGGAGAGGGAAATATCCATGAATATGAGACATACTGATATCTAAGAAGAGAAATGGGTCCAGAAGCTTCAAGATGAGTCTGGGAGAAGGAAGTAGAAAGCTTCTGGCCTAAGTAAATTCTTAAAATTTCAAAAGCAAATGACACACTGTAGAAAACCTCAAGTACCTCTGTATTGAAAAGATTGGGAGGAAACATCCAAAATGTTAACTGATCTTATTTTTAACTGATCTTATGTATATATTTTTTAATATACATAATTTTACTACAAAATTTTTTTAAATGCAACATTTAAGAAATCCCAACATTTACTGTTGATCCTAATTCCTATGAGTTTGTTGTGCTACCATAGACAAGTCAAAAAATTAAAGAAACCATTACACATTTAGAAGCATGTAACATCAGAAGCCTTAAAATCTAACTGTATTTAGTAGCCTTCAAAAAGCCACAACCTGCATTTAAAGAAAATATTTTCTCTACAAAGAATTCCATCAGCTATACAAAAATCTGCACAGCTTTTATACTGAAACTAATCTTGAGCTGCCCTTGAATTCATAGTCTTAGCAAAACAATTGCCTGATTACCTGAGCTGGTTTTAGTATTAGAGGAATGAATAACTGTTCTTTCTACTTTTCTGCGTTTTCCACCTTTGCTATTCCTTTTACCTTCAAAAAAGGAAATCACAGCTCTTTTTAAAAGTGACTTTCTCATCAGCAAGCAGGAGGTTGCTAAGGTGACAATAGAGGACCACTTCCTCCTGTCAGAGGCTGGGGGCAAATCCAGGCAGCTGCAGGAAGGGTCTCACAAAGCCTGTGCTTGGATTAGAGGTGAGGGGGACTGGATTGGGTTCCCACCTCTTACATATTTGCTGGATCACCCATGGGAGTCACACCTCTTGGAATCTCCTTTTCCTCCTCTGTAAATGGAGTTTTGTTCATCAATTTATTCATTACACAATTAAAAAAAAAAAAAAGATTTAGTTTACTGTTTAAGAGAAGGGGAGGTGGGTGGGGGCAGGGCAATCTCCGTAGTTGTACATCATTAGTTGTGACATGGTTTCATTCCACACAGGTGGATGTGCAGCCGCTTTGGGTGGGAACTGAACTGGGGGCCTCCCGCATAGGAGGTGAGAACCCTCACCACCGTGCCATCCTGGTGGTTACCAGTTATACTGCAGTTCAGCGTATGCGATTGCATGGGCCGGGGCTGGGAATTAAACCCCGGACTTTGTGATTACAAGGCAAGCTCTCAACCACTGAGCTATCCCGGCATCCCCACAATTATTTATTGAACACATGCTATATGTGTTTGCCATTGTTGCAAGGGCCTGGGGCTTCCACAAAGAACAGGATAGATACACACTTGCAGCTCACGTTTTAAGGTAGCACTGTCCAGTAGAATTTTTAGGGTGGTGGAAATGTTCTATATCTTTGCTATCCAATATGGTAGCCACTAAGCACCTGGGGCTACTGAGCACTCACAATGTGACTCATGTGACGGAGGGACAGAATTTTTTGTTTAAGCGTAATAAAGTGTACAGAGCCACAGAAGGCTAGTGGCTACCGTATTGTACAGCCTTATAGAAAGCAGATAGTGCCTCTTGCCCTACGTCATACAGTTTGTGAGAGGGTCAGTGCAATGTAAAAACAGAGCCATGGGCCCGAGGATGCATTATGCCTCTCCCAGACAGAGCAAGCTCCAGGAGGCAACGCAGCTGTGGGGACGTTTAAAAACCACAGGCTGTTGTCACGGACCAGGAGATGGAAGAAAACAAAGTGGCAGCTTGCGTCCTGGGCAAGCTGAGGTCTCCCTGTGGGACACAGCATGTGCTGTAGAGAACAATACGTAACCAAATCTGTGCCAGTGACCCCTGACTGCTGGCCGGCTCCCTCTGTCTCCTGCAGTTGGCCTGGGCTCCGTCATCTGCCTTCTTCCCATTCTCTAATATCAAGTTCAACTCCCCTTGAAAACAGGCCATGCCACCCACATGGCTTCACTCCATACGTGCCCACTCTTCCCTCTGCCTCCTTGGGCCCTTCATTCCAAGTCAAGCTGATTTTCTTCTTAGCCGAGAACACGGACCTGGAATGACTTTCCTCTTTGTCTTTACTTAACAAATTCCATTCTAGCCTTCAAAACTCAGGGCAACGTTAACAATAAATAATTTTTTAAATCCCAGAGCAGACATCATCTCCTTTGGAACATCTTTCCTTCCTTCCTTCCTTCCTTCCTTCCTTCCTTCCTTCCTTCCTTCCTTCCTTCCTCTCTCTCTCTCCTTCATGTGGATCAAATATCCCTCATCAGGAATAACTGAACTCCCAGCAAAGCTTACTAGTGGCTTGTCTATGATGCTAACAGCCAGCTCTCTCCTTTTCTCCTCATAAAATGGTACTGAGTCTAGAGACGTATCTCAATGCCTTTGCATTTCCCGATTCTAATCCCTGCCTAACACTCAGTTGCATTTCTGCCATTTCAGTCTCAAAGAGACCCAAAATGCTCTCCATTCTTATAACAACTGTCCCTTTTTTGTTTATACTAACTCAAGCTGGTTTCTGTCACTTGCATCCAAAGAATCCTAATGAATGCATGATCCCTTGCTCACTGGTATCTTAGCATTGACCTATGAGGGCAGAGACCATTGCCAGATACTTGCACACCAAGGCTTCCTACATTTCCCAGCTTCCACTGAAGTTAGCCTTGGGGTGACCATGTGACCAGTTTTAGCCAATGGACTATGAGAAATGATGTGTGTTACTTCTGGGCCACAGCAGTTAAGAGTCAACATACCTCCTCCACCTCTCTTTACCCCACTGTGATAAGAATGTCCCATAGTGTCCCAAACTTATTTTCATGATAAGCAGCTGAGATCTGGAGGGTTTGTTTATTGCAGCAGCTACCATTAATTATAGTAGTGTATCCATTATATGTTACTGATCTCTTTCATAAAGTATGAGCTGTTTGTGGTCAGTAGCAGGTGTTTGTCTTATAACTCCAGCAGCCATCCCTACAGGGCCCAGGACATGAGGTATGCTCATTATATGTATGTTGAATGAATTACAAGCTAATGAATCATTCCACCCAATGTTTCAACACTTCCAGCAAAGCCTCACTAGAAACATCTAGAGCTGAAAACTGAGCCTAGAATCTTCTCCCTCCAAGCCAAGGGCTTTGTGTGGGTAGTCATCATCATTGTGGCTAGATGATAGGAACTGTGAACTGACTCCCATGTGTGGCACTTCAGCAGACAGGCAGTCTGTGTGTAGCTTTCTAGGACCATTATTCTGGAAAGTCATTTCTGGGAAAGGGCCCAAGAACTCACACACCGCAGAGGAGAAAGATTTCTTTAAACACTGACTGCTTCTGCTGCTCTGGTCATGAAATTCTGAACACAACACACGTCCGAAGCTTTGTAGGGGACAGAGGATCATCTGTCCTTTAAAAAATGTCCACATTCCTGTTAAATAATTTCTCTGGAATTAACAAAGGGAAAAGTGAGTGGGGAAATTCTTGAAATCCCACAGTTGGACTCCAAAAGTCAGTGCAAGTTCAGGGTGGGGAAAATAACATTTGTAACAGCTGTGGAAGTATCTGAATTAACGGCAAACTCAGTAATAATCAAGATAAAATTTGCTTTGTTGTTGCCAATGGGACAAGTCTACTGTGTGTCAGGTACAGAGCTGGACTTTATATACTCAATTCCTTCTTCTTCTTTCCAGTAGAGTGACAAGGTACCTAATGCTATTTTGATTTCACAGGTGAAGAAAATGGTTCAGAGTAGTTGTAAAACTTGCTGAAGGTTATAAAACTAGTCAATGGTGGGAAGCTGGAATGGCTCAGCGGGTTAAGTGCTCGCTTCGCAGCCCTGGAGCCCAAGGATCAAATCCTGGGCCCCACCCATGTGTACCCACGTGCTGAACTGGGCTGTGCCCCCAGTTCGGTTCTTGCCGGGCCCTATGCGGGAGGCTCCTGGCCCAGTTCCTGCCCTGTGCAGCCCTGTGCCCACCTGTGGAATGAAGCTATATGGAAAACTAATGCTGTCAACTATGGAGACTGCTCTGGGCCCTCCCAATTCTCTCTCTCTGTCTCTCTCTGTCAAAAAAAACAATAAAAATCTTTAAAACAAACAAGCAAACCTAGTCAATGGTTAATGTAGGATTCAAACCCAGGCTTTTTGAATTCCGACTCCCATGTTCTAGGTTTTCAGATGTGGCCAATGTGATGCTCTTATTCAAAAGTCTCAGAAACCCACTGTGAACTGGTTTAAACGAGAGGACTTTTATTGGTTTACAAGATTCAAGAAGGATTACGTGACCATCCACTGGATGGACAGGGATAAGACTGGGCTTCCAGAGCACCTGCATCCCAATGCCTGAACACTACCAGCCGTCCTCACCCTCCACCGGTCTGCTCCTCTTAGGGTCACCTTCATTGTCTCTTCCGCACTGCGTCTTTCCACCACACAACAGACTGCCACGTCCCATAACTCCCATACCTCCGCTCCTCCCAGGAGAGAGAAGCTGACTGGCCTCGGTCCCGGCTGGAAAAGTCCAGGGCAGGGGCTAGTTGGCCAGTGTGGGTCCAGTCCCTTCTCTGTACCAATCCACTCTGGCCTCAGCGAGAGGTCCTGTGAGAACAGGGCGGCTCATTGTTTGGAGGATGACAAAGTGTCTGAAAAACAAAAATGGCCAAAGGAAATAGAAAAGCTTAGCTTGAAGCAGAGGAAATACTCAGGGGGCTATTCCTGTTATGTGTAAACATCTGAAGGGCGGTCATGAGGAGGAGGTGCTCTGGGTCACTATGGGACCAATGGATACAAGTGTCCAGGAGACAGATTTCAGGTTCAGGTTCAAAATCCACTGAGTGCTTCCCATGTGCCAGCTATTATGTTAGGTTCTTTCACATATATCATCTCTTTAGTCCTCACCACAGATCTGTCGGATACATTCCATTGCTCCTGTTTTATTAATACATGTGAGGAAACAGACCAAGATAAATAAACAAACTGACCACAGGGGCAGGGATTTGAATTCAGGTGTTCTGTTTCTGCTCTTTCCACTGCATCATCCTGCTTCTTCACATACAACTCCCTAATAATCATTTCTAGTCACAGAGAGGTGGGATTTTCCAGGAGCAAGCTGCTGCCCAGGCCTGAAGGTGCCCCTGCAGATGTCAGATGGCTGTCCTTATGGGACTTGATAAAGATGCATTTCAAAATGGGATAGATACAGTTGAACTAGAAAACCCTGAAGATCTGCCCAACGTTGAATCAATACATTCTTCAAGCTTTTATGAATTCTTTTAAAAATCCCATGGGCTATCTTTCATACGGGCCTCCAGATCAGCCTCTACCCACTGCACTCTGCTGAGCCTCATAACACTGACCTGTATGCTTTGCAGCGCGGTTTCCCTGTGCTCTGGCTTTCAGTGGGTTCTGTCCTGCTGATTCCCAGCAGGACATTAAAGGAGGGAGGTGAGTGACTCTGAGGGCTCACCTTTGGTAGGCAGTTGCCCCACATTGAGAGCTCACTGCTCCTCTCATTGTGGCCTACTCCGCATAACTCTTGCCCCTTCTAGGTTGTGTTCATTTTTCTTCAGCCTAGGGATGGGAACAGGTCTGTTGTTGGTACACCCCAGGCCCTGCAGCATCCCTTGGGGTCCCTCTACACCCCCATACCTTTGTCCTTAGTTCCTTTGTCAATGATCCTTCCTCAAACGGCTGCAATTTGAGTGTGCCATCTGTTTTCTACTGAGACCCTGACTAATAAAATGGCTCTTCCAGATTTTAGATTTCATATTCGAATGACATTATTCTACATGCTCATTGTAGGCCTTTCAGATATAGACTAAAGAAGAAATTAAAAATCAGCTATCATCTCCTAAAGATAGCTCACATTTTGGGCATTTCTTTCCAACTTTTTCAAAGCATGCATTACATTTTTTTGTTGTTGTATTAAACAATAAACAACATAAAATTTGCCATTTCAACTATTGTTAAGTATACAATTCAGTAGCATTCAATACATTCAAAATGGTATGTAACCATCACCACTATCTCCAGACCTTTCTTTAAAGATTTTATTTTTTAGAGCACTTTTAGGTTCACAATAAAATTTAGAGGAAGGTACAGAGATTTCCAATATACTCTACACCCCCACACACGCACAGCCTCCCCCATTATCAACACCCCCACTAGAGTGGTACATTTGTTACAATTGATGAATCCACATTGACATGTCATAGTTACCCCTCAAATCCATAGTTTACTCTGTGGTTCACTCTTAGAGTTGTACTTTCTATGAGTTTGGATAAATGTGTAAAGACATGTGCACATGATTATAGTAGCAGAGTATTTCCACTGCCCAAAAAATTGTGCTCTGCCTATTCATCCCTTCCTGCCTTACACACTTTTTACACTGTTTATATCTCAGTGTATACATACAATTTCATTAACACAATTATATAATGAGTATTTCCCCATATCATTAAAAAATCTTTCAGAGGAATGCCGGGATAGCTCAGCAGGTTGAATGCTTGCTTTGCAACCACAAGGTCCAGGTACTGAATCACAATCCTGGCCCCTACAAACCCACATGCTGGTCTGTGGCATAACTGGTAACTGCCAGGATGACAGCGAAGGTTCAATTCCCTCCCCGTGCAGCCCCACATCCACCTGTGTGGAATTAAACCATGTCACAACTAATAATGTACAACCATGGAGACTGTTCTGGGTCCTCCCTCTTCTCTCTCTCTCTCCTCAAACAATAAAATATATATATTTTTTAAGTCCTTCATAAACATCATCTTTCTAAGTTGTATACCATAATGTACCATGATTATTTTTCTACTTCCTTATTTAGGTTATTTTTAATTTTTTACTCTCATAAATGTCACTGCTATGATTATCGTAGTTCATAAGTCTTAGTCCAAATGTCTATTTCCATAGGTTCTTCAAAATTGTGGCACTCCAGGAATGCCCACTATATTGTATACACTAGAGGGAGCTTGAGAGTTTTCAGAAACAATAGTTTTCTGTGCCCTTCGAAAGAATGAAAATAACCTGCCAAGACTGGCAGGACTATTAAAGGCATTTGAGGGCTTCCTTTCACCACTGAAAAAGCTATGCCTGATCTCATAATAAAACGCTGTGGGCATTTTCTTCCCAGGCCTCATCCTATCTTGGGTCAGGAGCAGAGCTCACTCGTTTGGTTAGTTTGGCTGACAGCAAGTGTGGTCAGGAGTCTTTAGATCTGTGGATGACCCACAGCTGACCGCAAAGGCCACACTCAGTCTATGAAGAAAGGCGATGTGAGAGGTTCTGCGAGAAGGCCCCAGCCCAGCCCCAGGGAACCACAGTCCCAGAGCCCAAGGCCAGACCTTGTTGTGGAACTCGCTGTACAAGTTCTCTGCAGCTGCAGTGGCTGCACTTAAGAGACTGGGGGGTCACTGTCCTCAGGTCAGCAGCATGTGAGTGGGTGATAAGCCACGTGACCAGGGCTCTTGGAATGACTCAGAAAAGGTGGGGGCGGAGACCTGAGCTCTAGAGCCTTAAGAGCAAGCTTGTCCACTCCCCCCTTCCCCACCCTCAAACCCCCCACCCCCACCCAGCCTGTAGGCCACATGCCGCCCAGGGCTGTTTTGAATAAAACTCATAAACTTCCGTGAAACTTTATGAGAATTTTTTGCACTTTTATTTTTTGAGCTCATCAGCTAACATTAGTGTTATTGTTATGTTATGGGTGGCCCGAGACAATTCTTCTTTTTCCAATGTGGCCCAGGGAAGCCAAAAGGTTGGACACCCCTGCTCTGTGACTCCTCCCATCTTTCTTATATGGTTCTTAGAACAGAAGATTCTGACCAAGGAGAACCTGCCCAAAGCCCATGCAAACTGACAGGGGCTGAGCCGGTGCAGCTGAGAAGAGAGAAGTGACCGGGGATGTGGAAGACAGCTATACCTCCCCTGAGGATTAAGATGGTACCATCTGTTGCCCTTAGACCAAGTTTTTTGCCTCTTCCTCCCCTGGCTCCATCTTCCCAGGCATGGGCCCGTCTGCTTCACCATACTTTCACTTGTTCATTTGCACAGGAGATAAACTATTAATAAGACCCTCTTTCCTTAAAACTGTACACATAGGAAGAGTTTTTTCTGTATACCAGAACACTCACAAGACCTAGGAAGGCAGTGAGTTTTCATAGTTGGAAGAAATGGTAAGCTTTGGGAAAGCTGGTTCTAGGCACGCTCAAGAACCTGTGCTTTTAGGCTAAAAGCAACACGGGTAGGGTTAAGGGAAGGCTTGCCTTTAACAACCATGCTTCTCACTCTTAACTGTGTAAAACTCCCTCCTCCCAGAGCAATCACATCACGATCTCTGGGGATGGGACCTATTCATTAGTGGTTCTTAAAGGCCCCCAGGCGATTCCAATATGTAGCCAAGTTTAAGAGCCACCTGCATTCAAAGAATAATAAAACAAGGCCAAGGCTTTAAGAATGACGGTCATATAAATTTAATAGCCATATTTTCACTCTGTACTTAGGTGTTTTATTTCTTTAAATCTTGCTTTATAATATATTCTGGCCTTTGTTGACAAAGCCAATTAGAGTTCTACAAACAAGCTATAATTGTAAAAGTTAAATTTAATGAAGAAACAAAGACCTTGTGTCACTGTGCTGTGTGAGTGTTCCCTGTCTGAGGAAAGCCTCATTGGCTGGCATACCCAAGGCCACATTTTTTCATGGAGCAGGCAGATGGCTTGGAAGAATAAATGGAAAGGTCAGAGTTTATTACAGCAAAAACTTAGAGATCAGGTTAAAAAGCAAGGGAAACATCAGGTATGTGCCTAATAGAGGACTGTGCATCTGAGGAGCAGTAATATAGCCTATTGGGGCCACAGGGTAGCACAAGGCCAAGGACTTACCTGAGTGGCATACCAACATTGAGAGACCCCTTGGACTGGACTTTGGTGTGTAGTACAGGGAGGAAAGCCAAGATTCATCACATCCCAGAGCCTTAAAATTCAACCTCTATTTTCTGCACCCTCTTCTGTCATCAATCTCACCACCTCCTCTTAGATCTTTCAGGGAGAAGAAAGAGCAGGGACTTTGGGGCCAGACGGATGTGAGTTCACAGCCTCGCTTCACTATCTCTAGCTGTGTAACACACACAAAACATGTTAACCTCTCGGGGTTCCGCTGGGACTATGAACCCAGCAAGTGACCTCAGAATGTAGAGTGCTGCTATGTTGGCCTTGCATCGCCCATGGATTAAGATGAGGTCTTCTGTTTCCCTTGGATTAAGGACTTTGCCTCTTCCACCTGCGTCCATCTCCCCCAGGACTGGCCCCTCCTGGGCAGTCAGTGATGTTTGACTTGCTCATTAGTGCAGACATAGTCAGTAAAAGGTTTAGGCACAGGCAAGAAGGGCTCCTGCTCTAGTGCTCATAATCTACAGGGTCCTGTCCTATAGATTATACTTCTCCCTGCTGGGTGAGGGGTTCATGGAGCCAAAGGGACCTGCCCTATAGGACCCATGATCTCCATATAGGCCACAGTACAGGGACCAGGACCCTGAAATTCCCTGTCCAAACGGGGCTGACCCCACTTCTGGGGTCTGTGGAGGCTGCCCCCAGACCCATCCCTTGAGAATATGTGTAGTACACTGCCTTTCTGAGGTCTGTCAGAGGCCAAGGGCAGCTGCTGGGGAAGGGGACCGGGGGTGGGGAGGTCAGTAGACAGAGCAGAGACATTGGTCTCCACACAGGCATGTCCTCCTGGTGGCTTAGGACAGAGTCTGGGTTGAATAAAGAGGTCATTTTCCCTGCATCCCTACATTTCAGCTCAGAACTCTGATGAGCCTACAAATTCTCAATTCAAACCTGGTCTCCCAGCTCATTATGAAGATATTTGTCAGTATAGGAGGTTAGCACATACTTTATTTCACAGCTTCTTAGCTTGACTTTTAACTTTAAAACATGGTGGCATTTGGCATGTGGTATGTAGACCTTCCTTTGTACTCTTTTTCCTGTCCCTGCAAATGTTACAGGCAGGCCTGTTGGTCAGGCTGTAGTGAGGATTAAATGCAAAAAGTCATTTGAGTGCCTAGTAGGGGCTCAGTAAGAATTATTTTCTTTTCTTTCTAGCTCATCAATGTCACTCAAAAAAAAAAAAAATCAGTTGCAGAAAAGAATCCTTCTCTAGGTGGGGCCACTGCCTTTTTTTTTTTTTTTTTGGTTCTAAGGTGCAGCCTCATGCTCTGTTGACCTACTGGGGCTAACATGCCCCCAGGCCTTTCCACTGAGAGACTGAGAGGTGAGGCTGGAGCCTTCAGAACACTGTGGCCAACAAATACCTCTAATGCCAACCAGGAAGGCTGCCGGCCGCTTCTAAAGTGGCTCTGGGGTGAAGCAACCTTAAGGCATGTGGGGTCTTCAAGAACCCAGGTGTTCCTCATGTGTCCAGCAATCTGGCCAGACCTGTGGAGAGAAATTTTTGGGTGTGGGAGGCAAGGAGGGTAAAGCAAGGAGGGAGTCTGTGGGGATTCCAAGAGCTGTCTGCAGGGGTCCACTAGCCTGAGCCCAGGAATGGTGCCTGGAACAAAAAACAAAAAACAGCAGTGCTTCCGAGTCACAGGTGAGGGCAGCTGGCTGGTCTGAGATCGAAGTTTAGGACTCAGAGAAGCCAGACTTCCCCGATAAGTTGAAACCAGCAGAACGGGTTCACTTCGCTCTGTATCTTAGAGCGGCTGGGGTGTATCCACCGTGTACTTTGAAAGCATGCATTTGTTGTCTGCATTTTAAACAGGTAGGTAGGAGTATGCTAAGCTGTCAGAACATGGGGCTGAGTGAAGGAAGACACAGCAGGCAGCCAGTATGTGCAAAGAGCTGGAGGCATGGAAGAGGTGATGTGCAAGATGGAACGGAGTGGTAGGGGGATGGAAACAGGGGGCTGGAAAGGTAACCGGGCCCTACTGAACCGGCCCTGAAGCACTCTGATGTTACTTCACGGATCACAGAAAAAAATTCGCTGAAGACTCTGTAATAGGATTTCCTTCTCATTCGAAAACTCTCATTTCCTATGAATTTTTATATTATATATATTTTTAAAGGTTTATTTTTTTATTGTTTTTTGACAGAGAGACAGAGAGATACACAGAGAAGGGTGAGGACCCAGAGCAGTCTCCATAGTTGACAACATTAGTTTTCCATATAGTTTCACTCCACAGGTGGGTGCAGGGATGCACAGGGCAGGAACTGGGCCAAGAGCCTTCCACATAGGCCCTGGCAAGAACTGAACTGGGGGCACTCCCCAGTTCAGCACATGGGTCTGTACAGGCCAGGGCCGGGATTCGATCCTCGGTCCCTGGGGCTACTAAGCGAGCACTTAACCCACTGAGCCATCCCAGCTTCCCCTCCTATGAACTTTTAGAATTTTTTCATATTAGTTACTACTATGTGTCAATGTTTAACCCATATATTGGTTGAACCTCTTGCTGGTTGAGTTTTGTATCATCTGTCTACTCTATCTATCTGATCATCTATCATTTATATATCTACTTTTTTTTTTAATCACCTGAAATAGAAATGTATTTAGGAACAAGGAAAGTCTATTTTTCAATCACAGGGAAGTTCATCTGAGAAGTTTTGCATTCCACTTAGTTCTAGGAAACAGATTCCTGAAAACCACTGTTAAATAACATTCCTGGAAGCTCAAAGTGTCAAAAACAAGTACATTTTACTAATATTTTCAGCATACTCAAATGCTAAAGAGGGCTGTGATGGAGAAGCAAGATCTGTTTGGTCACCCAGGGTTGCATTATGCTTCCTAAATATCAAGAACTGTGAGGCGAAGTATAAAAGCCTTCAGTTTTGTGTTTTGCCAAATTATATCTGAAAGGCCTGGGGGGTTAGAGACACAGTAAATTCGCCTTCATACCTATCCTACACCCCATCCCCACCATGCATACTTTAACTCCCTACTGCCCCTCATGTTAAACCCAGGTTGGTTCATTGTGATGATAAAACACTGACTAGTTCTTTGTACCAATGGTTGGTATAAATGCAGCATTGTTTATTTGCCAAATCCCTGAGAGGCATAGTTCTAATTAGTCTATAAGGCTGCTCTTGGGCCAAAGCCATACCTTTCAGGTAGGAAACTTATCACCAGTGCATTTTGCAATGGGGCTGGTGGGATTGCTCCAGACAAATCAGATGGGGCCTCTGCTCAGCATGTGGGGGTTCAGGCAAGCTGGGAGGAGCAGGCTGGGCACGCAGAAGAGGGAGCCATTCTGTTCAGGGACATTAAGAAGGAGGGGCCTGCAGCAACCACCAGGCCAATGCCCAAGGCCCTCCTCCGTGGAACAGTTGGGCCTGTGTCTCCAGAACTAGAACTCAAATAAGTAGGCTGACCAGACGTACCATTTGAAACAGAACAGAAAGACAAACAAACAAACAAACAAAAATAGTACTGTCCTATTTAAAGCAGTATATATGGTCAACCTAAGAATAAGGGAAGATGCAGCTGGAGTTGGGGCTTCAGGCACCCCCATGGCATGTCCCTGTCATTTCCAAACAGTGAAGGTGAGGGTGAGCTGAATGAAGCTCCCCTGAGGCTTTTCCTGATGCCCATGGCCACTCATGGGAAGGGAGTTAATGTGACCACCTCCCACACACAAGGCTTCCCAGGGGAGCCTGGGAATGGTCGTTGGCTTGATGGGAGTGGGAAATTTGGTATGGTGTATTTTTTAAAATTAATTATTTTATTTATTTATTTGTTTTTTGGGGAGAAGATATGGGGCGGGAAGGGCAGAGCAAGAGAGAGAGAGAAGGGGGCGGGCCCAGGACAGTCTCCATAGTTGTACATCGTTAGTTGTGACATGGTTTTATTCCACACAGGTGGATGTGGGGCCGCGTAGGGTGAGAACAGAGCCAGTGGCCTCCCACATGGGAGGTGAGAACCTTCGCCTTCTGGGGGTTACCAGTTGCATCGCCATTCAGCATATAGGGTTTACGTGGGCCGGGGCCAGGAATCAAACCCCAGACCCCATGATTTCAAGGCAAGCGCTCAACAGCTGAGCCATCCCGGCATCCCTGGTGTGGTATATTTTTAAGCTACAACTTTTCATATTTTCCTCAAACCTCAGTGGCATTTGAACCCTGCACTCATCTCCCTTTCAGGGTTCTTCTCCCTTTTCGAGACACAGAAATAAGTCATAGGCTCATTGAAATGACAACTATGGCAGCATTGCTAGAAAAGAAGGAACCAAAGAAGGTCCTGTCTGCAAACTGAAAGACAACTTTGGGAGTTCTCCATCCAGGAAACCACTGGATGAGGAGGGACTTATCCCTCCTCAGAGGAATTTTATTCATGGTTTTGGCTCTCTGGATCTCCAAGCAAAATGCTAAACCACCAAGAGATGTCCAAACTGGCTTTGTGAAATCTGTCCCCACAGGGTGGGCACAGTTTGACCAACACCTGGCAGGGCCTAGTGGAAGGGAACATAGCTTACTCTATGTCTCTACCTGACAGGACTTTCTGGAACAATGGAAATTGTCTACATCCACACTAATACTGCAGCCTTGAGACACACGTGGCCATTGAGTGCTTAAATGTGGTTAGTGCCACTGATCTGTTCGTTTCTTTTTTGTTCCATTGACATTAACTTAAACTTAAATAGCCACACGTGGTTAGTGGCTCTCGTGTTCAACAGCATGGCAGGAAGTCTGCAGACATTGAGATGCTGCGGGAGAGGTGAGGGCAGCTTCTCTTCCTCCTGGTCTCCTCTTTTTTCTTGCTTCTGTGGAAACACAGCTCCCTCTTTTTCATCTACCTCTGGCTGTGCCATTGCCACGGCCTCTCCTCAGTGAACCCTCCTGCACTGGCTGAGCTTCTGCAAAAAGCAGCATTACACTCTCTGCTTTGAAAAGAGCGAGTATGGTGTTCTCTGAGCCGGGTGAGGTTGGCAAGGATCACTGAAGCTGGGCATGATATTCCAAACTGCTCATTTGCTCTAGTCATTTGGGGAAGTGCTCCTTGAAAACCCAGACATGAGTGAAAGCACCGTTTCTGAAATTTGTGGGAGGCCCAAATCCATGCTCCAGGAGGCTTGTCGGGCTTGCTAATTGTCTCAGTGGTTGTTTATGAAATGGCTGTGGAATAGTTCTTTCTCTCCGTCAGAGCTCTTGGCCCAGAAAGGAGGCTCATTTGCTGAGCTTTTTTGTTATGACCCAGTCCAAAGATGCTGCTGGATTCCTTGGTGGCTGGAAATTTGGAATCACGTCATCTGCTCCCCCTAGCCCCCCCAAAATCCACAGGCTGTTTTCAGGACTGCCTTTGCTACCCAGGCCACCCTGCTGAGAAGAGCCAGTCGGGTCAGCAGAGGGGACTGTGTTTTGTATTATTCTGCTCAACCACCTCCAGTGGGTTGCAGCAGGGCTGGATTATTAACCTCAGAGCAGCCAATTTCGTAGGCTGGCCTATGACCTGGCACAAAAGAGGGTTTGCTGACCACAGCCCCTCTCTCTGGACCCTAAACTAGAAGCAGAGCGCATCTGACACTGGGAATAGCAATTGGGGGTAAGAGGGGAGGAGCCACTGTAAAGGCTGAGGTGGGAAGCACTGAGCCAGAGGAGGATTTTACACAAATGGGGTAGAGCCTTGGATTCTGTTTTAAAATCCCTCAGGCAATTCAAACTCATGGGTAAGCATTTTTTTGTTTTAATTCCATAGGTACTTAGTCACCTCCCATAGGACACTTCTACCTCCACTCACACCTCCCAGTTGACACGTTAGCACAAAATGCAGGTAGTATTTTGCTATTGCTAATATACTTCAGCATAAGGCCTTCTCTTTAATATTTCTTTAGGATAGATGGCTAGTGTGGGACTACTAGTCAAAGAGATACTTACATTTGTGGTGGTCACACATTGCCTTCCCATGGGCTGTGTAAATTTATAATGTCATTAGTTTACTACTTCAGTTCCACCACAGTCTTGCCAGCATAGGAAACACCATTTTGTATTTCCTTCCTAATTTCCCATTTTTTAAAGTAAATATCAGAAAGTGCCTGAAGTCTGCTTTAATTTGCATTATCTTTGATTATAATTAAGATAATCATTGAGATGCTTCCCATTGCTGTTTACTATCTACCGGTACACATTCTCTTCACTCTGAGTTTCTCTCTTTTCCCCACTGGTAAACCTTTCCCCCTATATTTTCAAAAACACAACATAGCTTTCAACATTTCCAGTGGCAGCCTCCTAAAACCCCACCCATCAGAAAACCAGCCTTTTCCCATTTTAGTTCCACTTCTATTGCAATGTTTCCGGGCAGTGTTTACACACAATGGCTGACACACGTGCTCATCAGTAATGATGCCATTTTGGTATGTGGCCAAAAATAAGACAACTACAGTAAACGAAATTAAACCGGTGTCTTAACTGCAGGACTTCTCAGAGCCTTTGACACTCCTTTAGCAAATGCTCAGTAAACATCTAAGAGGGGGATGTTAAGAGGTACTTCTTCCAATCTGCTTTGCCTGACACAGAAAAAGCCTTGTATGTTGAAGCATACTGAAGGAATGGTGTACTGAAGGACATACTTCGAGAAACCCTGCTCTGACATAGAGGTAACACCCACACTAAATTCAGTATGTGGTCAGCGTACTGGATTCAGCATGATGGAGCAGAGAGAAAAACATGGCATCCCACAATTACTCCACTTCAGACACTGACCGATAGGCAAGTGACAAAACAACAGTCATGTCTTGAAAAATGCTTTAAATAACATATTTGAAAAGTCAATAAAGATGCTGGAAAAATATTTTATGTGAAAAGGAAAGCTATAACATCGCATGTGCAAAAGAATCCTATTTTTGTTTAGAAAAAAAATGTGTTATTTTATTGATTACTTGTTTGTTGCCTCCAACCCCCACTGCCACTTGAGTATAAGTTTTTGAGGGCAAGAGTGTCAAATCATACAGACCATTCTAAGTTTGCTTAGAATTCTAGGATTTTTATCATCTTAAACTGAAACTCTGTACCCATTAAACATTAATTTCTCATTCCTCCCTCCCCCAGCCTCTGGTAACCTCTATTTTTCTTTCTATAAACTGGCCTATTCTAGGTCTCTCATCTGAGTACAATCATACAATATTTGCCCTTTTGTGTTTGGCTTATTTTACCAAGCATAATAATGTCTTCAAGATTTATTCATGTTGTAGCATATATTCATACTTTATTTTTGTAGCTTAATAATATTCCATTGTATGGATAGACCACATTTGGTTTATACATTCAACTGCTGATAGATATTTAGTTTGTTTCTACCTTTTGACTTAAATGGGTAACGTTGGGATGCTGGGATAGCTTAACATGTTGAGCGCTTGCCTTGCAACCACGAGGTCTGGGGATCGAATCTGACCCCTAATCCATGCAACCCATATGCTGAACTGCAGTGCAACTGGTAACCACTGGTGAAGGTTCTCACCTCCTATGTGGGAGGCCTCCAGTTCTGTTCATGCCCTGCACAGCCCCACATCCACCTGTGTAGAATGAAACTATGTGATAACTAATGACATACAACTATGGAGTCTGCTCTGTCCCCTCCCCCTTC
This sequence comes from Craseonycteris thonglongyai, assembly GCA_004027555.1. Classification (NCBI taxonomy): domain Eukaryota; kingdom Metazoa; phylum Chordata; class Mammalia; order Chiroptera; family Craseonycteridae; genus Craseonycteris; species Craseonycteris thonglongyai. The sequence goes on along the minus strand of PVKE010000255.1, from coordinate 143,550 downwards.
TTTCTCTCTCTCTCTCTCTCTCTCTCTCTCTCTCTCTCTCTCACCTTCTCTCAAACAATAAGATAAATCTTAAACAAACAAACAAAAATCCGGGTAATGTTGCTATGACCATTAGTGTACAAGTATCTGTTTGAATCCTTGCTTTCAGTTATTTTGGATGTATAACCTAGTTGTAGAATGCAACTAGGTAACCAATCACTTATTTTCTTTTAAAAACACATAACTACTTCCTTGTGGTTTTGATTTGCATTTCCTTAATGATTAGTGATGTTGAGAGGCTTGCCTGATCCTTATTGGCCATTTGTATATCTGCTTGGCAGAAATGTCTTTTTGAATCCTTTGCCAACCTTCTAATTTGGTTGTTTTGTTGTTATTGTTGAGTGTTAGGTCCTTTGCATATTCTGGATATTAATCCCTTATCAGATTGTATGACTTGCAAATATTGTCTTCCATTCTGTGGGGTTTCTTTTCGTTCTGTTGATAATGTCCTTTGATGACCAAAATCCAATTTATCTATTTTATTTTCCTTTTTTCGCTTGTGTTTCTGGTGTCAGAGTCAAGAAATTACTGTCAAATCCAGTGTCATGAAGATTTTCCCCATGTTTTTTCCCAGGAGTTGTCAAATGACAACAACAATACAATTTAGCAATGAGTTTGAGGTCCTTTATTCAAGGGAAAACGGTGTGTGGATGGGGGAAACAATGCCTAACAAGCAGTAGGCCACTCTTCCTGAAGGATTTTGGGCAAGAGCCAGTTTCACAGAGCATTAGAAGATACAACGCCGAAACTGGGCAAGGCTGACTAGGGGATGGGGGAATCTCTTTATAAAACTAGGGGGTCCTGTTTTTTTAGGGGAAGGTAAGCTAGCTAAAGCTGAGTTGGAGAATTATGATTGACAACATGTGAGGTTTCCTTGACAATGAGACGTTTCCCATAAGTGCACGTGACTTAGGTTTAGAACTGTCATGTGGGCCAGGCCACTAAGGTGGGTCCATATATAGGAACTACCTTTGTCAGAGTTTTATAGTTTTAGTTGTCATGGTTAGGTCTTCAGTCCATTTTAAGTTAATTTTCTTTTCTTTTTTTTTTAAGATTTGTTTTATCGTTTTTGACAGAGACAGAGACAGAGACAGAGAGAAGGGGGAGGGCCCAGAGCAGTCTCCATAGTTGTACATCATTTGTTATCTATATAGTTTCATTCCACAGAGGTGGGAGGGGGCCATGCAGGACAGGAACTGGGCTGGGGGTGTCCCACATGGGAAGCACTCCCCAGTTCAGCATATGGGTCTGCATGGGCCGGGTCCCCGGGCTGCAAAGTGAGCACTTAACCTGCTGAACCATCCCGGCTTCCCCTAATTTTCACATATAGTATAACATAAGGATCTAGCTCCTTTCTCCAGTTTGTCCAGTATCATTTATTGAAAACACCGTCTTTTGCTACTTGAATGGTTTTGGCACCCTTGTTGGAGCAGCGTTGGGGATTCAGCTCTGTCACACTTTAAAGCAGTATGGCGTTTTTATAGTGGGGTGCCCCAGTTTTCACTGTAACCATCTCTCCCAGACCCAGAGGGCTGTCATCAGCCAGGACTAGTGAGCTCCTTACCTGCCTCCCAGGTGGGAGGAGGAGGCCTCAAGCATCACCCTAGGGCAGCCCTACACCCATGCTGCCATGCCAGCTGACCCTGCCTGGCGCAGGGACTGCCCGGACCGGTTTTCAGGGTTTCTGTTCACTGGCTGCTGGCTCCCTGTTCACAGTGGTGTGTCTCTCTCTCTCTCTCTTTCTTTCCTAGCCAACCTCCTGGCCAAAGGCTCTGGGTCAGTGACTTCACTTCCACGCCCCTGCCCAAGGCTTGAGGCCCCTTTTGCCCCCTGGGCTCCCTGCCAGGCCAGCCAGGCTCTGACCCAGAAGGTTTTTATTTTTTTAATGGATAATAAAATGATCGATAATTACATGAACAGAAAGGCTAACAATAACAATTCAGGTTTATTAGGCCCTGACCAAACATAGCTGACATACCTCGTGTTGTTTATTTCTCACAATCGGCCTGTGAGGTCGATACTATTATTAGGCTCTGTTAACAGATGAGAAACTAAGGCGAGAAAAGCTCAGAGTCTGTGTACAAGGTCACACAGCAAGTCGGGCACAGCCACGATTCAAATGCCACCTCTGGGCAATGCTCCGGGACTAGCCTGTCTGATGCTCACTCTCACTTGGTGACATGGATATTTAATGAACTTGTGTGTGTGTGTGTGTGTGTGGGTGTGTGTGTGTGTAAAAGAGAGCGGTTGTGTCGGGGGGGGGGAGGAGGAAGAGTACACCATCAGGACACGAAGACCCAAGGAGAAGAAGTGACTTAACTAAAGTTGGAAGTAGTGGGCAGGGGCAGAATTAAGTCTCAAAGTTTATTTTCAAACCCCAGGTTTGTTTTTTTTTAAGATTTATTTTTATTGTTCTTGACAGAGAGAGACAGACAGACAGACAGAGAAAGAGGGAAGGGGGAGGGCCCAGAGCAGTCTCCATAGTTGCACATCATTGGTTTTCTAGTTTCACTCCACAGGTGGGCACGGGGCTGTGCAGGGCAGGAACCTGGCTGGGGTCCTCTCCCATGGGAGGCACTCCCCTGTGAGCTAGGGGTGAATTAGGGGCCTCCTAGTAGGAGGCTTATCCCAGTGAGAACCAAAATGGGGGCATACCCCAGTTCAGCATATGCGTCTGCACGGGCCAGGGCCAGGATTCAATCCTTGGACCCCGGGGCTCCAAGGCAGGCACTCAACCCGCTGAGCCATCCCAGCTTCCTCACCCCAGATTTTCTAGTATCCAGTGGGCATTTGCCCCTCTGTAGAGGTGAACAATCAGGTTAGGCGCAGATAGCCAACAACTGAGGTAACTTGTAAGGAAAGTTCTAGACTCCACCCCCAGGACCACTCACCAGGTACCCTCCCCCTTCCTCAGGTCTGGCTCTGTTCTCTGCCTCTGTCCTCCCAGGCCCTCCTGGCTGGATTCACTGACATTGTTTTGCCAGCAGACTCAGGCCTGCCCTATTCTGAAGGAATCCCCTCTACTATTCCAGTTGAATTCCCTCAACATGGGGCAGGGGATGAAGAGGTAAATAGACATAGCTTCCCCCTTCAAGGAGCCCTCAATCCGGGAGCGAAGAGACGTCACCAGCCAGAACCCGCCTGACACCTGCCTCCCCTGGCCCCGCAGCCCATCCATCACCACGTCACATTGGATTTATCTCCGTATTACCTCTCAATGCTGCCCATTTCCCCCCAGTGTGGTCTAAGCTGCCATCACCTGCAAACCACTAAGGAGAGATGATTGCTCTTAGCACAGAGAGGCTGCCCAATTTATGTGACAGAAGGACAAAGGTGTGCAGAGGATACTCTAAGAGGACAGAGAAGGGAAACACCAGCTTTGTCTAGAGAGGGTCAGAGAGGGCTTTTCAGACAGGTTCTGGGGTTCTGAAGGGTGAATGAGAGTGTGCAGGTAAAAAGTATATTTGAGGGTGACAGCTTTGCATACAACTGTTTGAAGGGGGCCTTAGGGTATCTGAAGAGTGGCCACAACTTAGAATTCAGGATGAGGCATGAAGTGACAAAGCCGGGGCGAGCAGGTGGGGCCAGATTTTCCCTGTAGGAACTAGGGAGCCACTGAAAGACAAGGCCTTGAAGAGTGAGGATGAGCTGTGGTGTAAAATTTGTTCAATCTCCACAGTAAACACAGGCTGGCTAAAAATCGATGTGGAATTTGTCCAGATATGAAACATAGCTGTCTCCAAACCCCCTTCCAGAGACTTAGAACTCTGTCATTTTGACCAGTTTCCCTGCTGAAAGATGATAAATAGGGGAAGGACTTGGTCCATTTCCTTTCTAGAATAGTCTGTTTCTCTGGGGGCCGGGTAAGGGACAGATTGGAGAGGGAAAGTCTGCAGGGGAGGCTGAGGCTATGATTCAGGGTATCAAGTAGTGGCTGTGGAAAAAGTTGGGGTTCGTGGGTTATAGACCATGAGGGAAAGAGACGGTTCTGGAAATTTCTCCTTAGACTGCTGTAATTGGCAGAGAAAGGCCCTGCCCAACTCCCCACACCAGAAAAGTCTGCTATTTCTCAGCTCTCTACCATCCGAAAGAATACTAATCTGATTGGTCAGAGTCCAGGGCCACGGTTAGGTTAAGTTTACTTGTACCTGGGGTCGATGAGCATTTTTTAAAATGACACACTCTTCCTTTTACCCACACCTAAGTCCACTCGCCTTTGCTACTCTAGTCAGCTACTGACCAGAAGAAGGAAACACCCCCCCACAAAGGAGGGTTTAGGGAGAGGAAAAGGCCCCCGTAGGCTTTTCAGCGGGCTCTGGGCTCTGTCCCAGCTTTATCAGACAGCCAGGCCAAAACAAAGCACAGCTTGTATCTCCTATGATTTGCGCTTGGTGCCTGTTTCCCTTGGGAATCCGAGTGGGGAGTGGCAGGGCAGGGCAGGCCTGCCATGGCTCCCATCTTAACATCATTAAAACCCCTGCCTTTATTTCTAACAGCTTAATCAAAAGGGAGAAAGTGGGGTGGGGTGGGGAGAGGGAGATGAAGGGCGGAGAGGGTGGAGTCTTGAAGGTCAGAAACTGGCTCTGGGGAGTGAAGAAGAACAAGGCCCCCTCCCAGTGAGTCAGCGCGGGGCGGGGAGCTGGCATGGCTGCAGGGAAGGCCAGGTTTCAGTTTGGAGAGGCCTGGGGGGGTGGGAAGGAGGCCCAGGCAAATAGCTGTGGGATCCACAGGTTCCAGTCCGGGTAGGGGCTGCTGCTTACCGGCCATGTCACCTTGGGCAAACCCCTCAATTTCTCTGAGCCCCAGTTTCCTCAGCTATCAACTGGGATAAGAACACCCCATAGCCAGGGAGGTCATGCAGAGTAATTAAATCCGGTCATGTCTGTGACAGTGGTTCATCAACCATAAACCACGGCACAGCATAAAGACGTGTTTTCCTCTTTCTTATTCCCTTGGGAATGACAAGCAGGGTGCCTCAGATAAGCATTTTCCAGCCTCAGCTCTACCCAGCCTCTCTCTGCCCAGCCTTCCCTTCAGCCTCAGAAGAGTGCCATTCATGCCTTCCCCCCCTATACGCCCTCTATTCTCATTTGTATTGGCCTCCCCCCTATTAAAATTAGAACCAGACCCCCCTAAAACTTTGCTTCGTCCCCTTGCCCCTTGTAGCTACTGCTGTATTCCTTCCTTTTTCTAGCCTTGTATTTTTACAGGATTTTGTAGTTTATAAAGCTTCATTTCTTCTGAGCATCAATTGTATTTTGCCATATTACTGTCCTACCAAAACTTGGAGGTTAGTACTCATCCATTGTGCAGATGAGAAAAGGGGGTCTTAGCCTAGAATTCAGCAGAAGTCCCAAAGAAGTTCTTTCTTTGATAACTCATTGCCTCCCTTTGATGCTAAGTTTTTAAATGAGTCCTCTGGACCTCCCATCTCCATTTCTCTGCTTCTGTTTTCTTTTAAACCCATTCACTGCTTCCACCACTATACTCCCGCCACTAGCTCCTCTCTGGCTAGTCTGCCTTAGAGCTCCTGGATCTCATTCTTCTCGAACCCTCACTGGCATGCCTCTGCCTCTACCCACTACCATCTCTTTCCTCAAATTCTCTCCTTCCTTCGCTAGAACTAGGACTTGAAGTCTATAACAGCAAAGGGGGTGGTGGGGAGAGTTCTTTTGGGGCCCGTGGTTCCTGTATGTTGGTTGTGCAATGTTAACTCAGGTGAGTCTTGGGACCCTCGTTTCCACTGTGTGCTCTGAGCTATGGAACGATTTAGAAAACATTCTACCACCACCACCAGCCCAGCTGCTGAGGTCTTTCCCCGAAAGAACAACTGACCTTGGTTTTGACCAATGAGGCAGGAGATGACCAACTTTGATTTGATGAGAAATAGGATCAGAGCTGTCATACGTTGTGGCTTGGCTGGGCACGTGAAGGTTAATGTCAGCAGTCTGGGACAGAGCAAAAGGGGTCACTACTTGGAACTAGACCTTCCCAATAGGAGTGGAGCAGGAACAAGGGAGATGAACCCAGCTGTAGGTGATGGGTAGGGGTGATGTCTAGTTCTGCGTTGTCCAATATGGTGACTATTAATCATAGGTAGCTATTTAAATTAAAATTAAGGTGAAATAAAATTAAATATTTAGTCTTTTAGTTGCACTGGCCACCTTGCAAGTGCTCGATAGTCACATGTGGCTAGTGTCTGGCTGCCATGTTGGACAAGACTGACATAGAATGTTCCCATCATTGCATAAAGTTCCATCAGACAATACTCATTTTAGATAAAGTTTTTCCAACCTGCAGTCAATGGGCCACATGTAGCCCAGGATTGTTTTGAATGCCTAAACTTTCTTAAAACACAAATTCGGTGCCCACCGGTGTGGAATGAAACTATGTCGAAAACTGATGATGTACAACTATGGAGACTACTCTGGGACCTCCCCCTTCTCTCTGTCTCTCTCTGTCTGTCTCTTTTTCTCTGTCAAAAAAAATAAAATAAATCTTTAAAAAACCCCACAAATTGTAAACTTTCTTAAAACATTATATTAACACACACACACACACACACACGTCGATGTGTGTGTGTGTGTGTGTGTGTGTGTATATATATATATATATATATATATATATATATATATTTAGCTCATCAGCTATCATTAGTGTTAGTGTATTTTATATGTAGACCCAGACAAGTCTTCTTCCAGTGTGGCCCAGGGAAGCCAAAAGGTTGTACACCCGTTTTAAACCAGGAGATAGAAAAGAATAAAAGATAAGCAGTTGACTAAGAGAGAATAAGAGACAGGCAAGCTCATGAGGAATGTCTGGTAAGAGGCAATAACACTGGAGATGTAAGCAGGGAGGCAGCAGGGTGGTAGGCTCTATAAAAATGCTACCCTTTCCACTCTGTGTGTGCATCTCCAGTGTAAATGTCAGGTCGGTTGCATCAGAGCCCCACATGTCTCCCCTAAGCAGGATGCACCCCCTTCAGGCAGGAAATGTGTCCACCGATAGGAAACCCACGCTAGGGCTGGTCTTGGGGAAGTGGGGGGACATGCCTGTTTCTCTCCAGATATTAACCTCTGAGTGTAGGCAGAGGGCTGGAGAGAAGGTGCTTGGAACCAAGATCTAGGAATTAGATGAAGAGGAGGAACTCAGAAATGTGACCTAGAACAGGAGGAAAGGGCTGGCTAGAAATCTGAATTTGGGACTCAGTTGTAGTCACCAGAAAGTCATTGCAACTTCTGGATCTAAAGGTTTAAATTAACTCTTCATTTATTTTTGTACAATTCGGTAATGAGAATTGCTTTGCTAATTATTTGCTTGGAAGATGAGTCCTTTAAACCATGAATAAAGTGAGTGCCCATTCAAAACAATGCTAACACCCTGTGCTCAAGAGAGGCCTGGAAAAATCTTCATTCTAATATGATTCACTCCTTAAATTGTACCTCCCAAGAGGTAGCTTCAGGCATGGCTGGATCCAGGTGGTCAAAATAAAATTGTCATCAGAAATCTCTGTCTGCCCATCTCTTTGCTCTGCTGCTGTTTGTGTTGGCATCATCCTTAGGCTTAACATTGCTCATTCCCAACCATTTCAACAAGAGTTCCAGGGCTGACCTTCACTGGCCTGACATGAGTTATTGTCTACTCGTGTGCACGTAGCAGGTCTCTGGAAAATGCAATGCTCTGATTAGCCCGGCCTGAGCATGCGCCACACTTGGGACAGTGGTGGTGTCCGCTTCACCTGGACCACTAAACCTCTGAGTGGTGATGAAGTAGTTCTGCAAAGTAACGCAAAGAAGGAAAATGGATGCTAGACTGCCAGAAACCGCAGCTGCCACTACACAGTTTTAAATTAATGATACCTATTATTATTGTGAAACGACAGCAGAAAGTTTAAGCCGATATTTTATTTTTTTCTTTTTTATTGAAATCAAATTGGTATACATTTATATATATATTTTGGGTGTACATCATTATAATTCAATAGCTGTGTATACTACAGAGTGATCACTACTGCAAGTGTAGTTACCATCCATCACAATATTATTGATCCCTTTCACCCATTTCAACCTCCCCACAAACAGACATTTATTAGAAGGGTAGGGAAGTCTTTGTGATAAGTAAGGTCTTGATAAATGTTTATGGAAAGAAAAAGTCACAAAGAAGTAAATAGGACCATACATTCAAGTGTAATCTTGTTCTGTGGAAAAAGGAGTCAGAATGAGGGCACCATTTTAAGGAGTCTAGGAAATGAGCCAGTAAACAAGGGATAGGGATAAATGGCACATTTCTGAAAGGAGTTCCTTAGAGATAGGGCAAGGGCTGTTTAATTAACATGCAAAACTACTCTGGGGGAGGGGAGTGCATAAGGACTCTCCAAGGTTTTGCTGATGATACAAAGCACTGGAGTAGCGATGGGAGGGACCATGGGAAGTTCTTAAGAACCTGAGGAGGTAGGTAAAGAAGTGGTAGCTGAGCTTCAACAAAGAGAAAGTAAGAAGATGACTCCAAGGGTCAGATTCCAAATACTGCCCAAGAAGCTGAGGAAGTCAAGCTATTGCTTATGGGCAAGGCGAGGACCTAGAATTTAGTATAGACCAGGGGTATCCAAACTTTTGGCTTTCCCAGACCACAAATTGTCTTGGGCCACACATAAAATACATGAACACCAATGATAGATGATGAGCTAAAAATAATCACACACACACACACACACACAAATCTCATAATGTTTTAAGAAAGTGCACTAATTTGTGTTGAGCTGCATTTAAAGCCGTCCTGGGCTGCATGCAGCCCACGGGCCACGGGTTGGACAAGCTTGGGGTAGACTGTTGCTTGAGAGCTTCAGCCCAAGATGATTCTAGACAGAAACACCGGTGAAATACTGGGGGTTCTGAATAATAATAGTTTGAGGACCAAAGGTCCATAAAAGAGTAAGGTATTAACAAACAGGATATGTGTGCACTTCTGGCCCATTCACATTGAACATGGAGGAGGTCTGAGAAATGACAATTATACATTTTGAAGGGCTGGTTATAGTCAAATAACAGGGATAGGGACTTTGGGTTTTTTTGTACCTAACAGTATGAGCAGATAAAATGCAAACTTGCTCATCACATTGGAAATACTGAGGTTGAAATCTGGGTGACATGAAATTTAGTGGAAGGAACGCCTGAGCCTGTTTCTCCTCTGTGTGGTAGAGAAAACAGTGCTTAAATCACTACGAGGACTGGATGAACTCAATTAGGTGACTGTCTGGCAGAAAGGTACAGCTCAAGCTGGAGTTTCCCGGAGATTCTCAATGACGTGGTACCATCTACAGTACATGGGATCTGGTGTCAGGAGACATGTGTATGAGTCCAGGCTCTACTCCAATCTTAATTTTCCCCATCTTTGAAAGGCAACAACAATCCCTACCCCACAAGGCAGTTACGACATTGAAAGGAGATCCTGTATTCATTCAACAAGCATTTACTGAATGTCTTCTATGAACTACTAGACAGCAAGCTAGATCTTGGGTGGGAATACAATGAAGAATAAGAGGAAGTCCCATCCTTAGGCTGTGTTCCTTTTGGAATATCTTAGGGAAAACCTGTCCCTTACCTTTTCCAGCATCTAGGAGCCACCTGCATTCCTTGGCTCCTGGAGGCATCACTCTGACTTCTGTTGCCATTGTCACACCCACCACCTTCTCTGAGTTTGGCCCCCTTGCTTCCCTCTTGTAAGACCCCTTGTGATTGTACTGGGCCCATCCAGATAATCCAGGATAATCCTCCTACCGAAACCTCCTAATTTAATCACAATTAAATGAGTTGTTCCTTTTTGCCATGTAAGGTTCTGGGGATTGGGATGTGCACATTTGGGGATGGGGGGCATTATTCAGTCTACCACAGCACTCCCGGGCTGTATAGTAGGAAATGGACTATCTTTAGAGACCAGGGGACACACTGGGCTACTTCTGAACACCAACTTGCTGATGGTACTCTATTAAGTACGCCAATTCTTATAAGGATGAGAGCAGAGTGGGTATCTGAAGACTGAATGGCAGATGCCCCCTCAGAGTATAATGTCACACAGCACACCCCTCTAGAATCATAAAGGGAACTCTAAGGGTATTGGCTGCTGCCATTCAGGAGCACTGGGACCCTGGGCAAGGATATTACTTCTCTAAGTCCCACAGTACACCTAAATCAATGGGGATAAATGGAACTACCTGGAAGGGATGTAGTGAGGATAAATGAAAATACCATCCATGAAATCACCTAAGACAGTGCCTGACCTTCAGTAAATGTCTGTTTTCGGAATGCGTTGTGAATTCATCTTTCCTGCTTTTTCTGTGTCTTTCGCTGTGGCCACTGTCCATTCCAGCCCTCTCAAATACCTTCATTGCTTGCCAATCATGCCACATGCCTCAGCCTGGCAGTAGTTAGGAGCAACAGCTTTGAAGCCCTGCAAATGAATCCCCATTAACCATGAAATCTGGAGCAAGTCTTTTAAGCTCTCTAAGCTTCAATTTCCTTCTTTGTACATCGGGGATAAAATCGTCTACGGCACCAGGTTGTCCCGGGGATTAAGTGAGATGATGAATGGAAAGGGCTTAGCACAGTGTCAGGCACAAGAAAAAAATAGTGTTATTCTTTTCAAGAGCCCTGACCTCCTTTCAGCCTCCTTGTCTTCTACATTTCTTCAGCTACACTGGACAACCCACTTCTCTCTGAAGCAGGCCTTGAACTTGTATACTGTACTTGAAGGGCACTATTTATAAGCACTTCCCTCCACCTCTGATATTCTCCGTGTGTGTATAGTATTCATGCTTGGGCCTCAGTTCTACTCTGCTTCCCAGTAACTTGTTCAGCCTTTACTAACCTTCTCAGTTATAGCTTATGCAGGCCTCTGCGTCAATACTGGGCACTAGTTCCTCGAGGAAAGGAGTTTTTCTGAGTAGTAGGTTACAAAAGTACTTGCCCCTTCTTGCCTGGCCTCAATTTCCTTATTTGTAATGAGTACATTGGCCTGGAATGGCTGAAAGGGCATTCAAGCTTTGCGATCTTAACCTGAGCATAAATGGGAGAGACCTTGCATATTACCTAGCCCAACCCTCTCCTCTGCCCGAAGGGGAAACTGAGGGCCCAGGAGGGTCTTCATTTAATGATATTCTCTCTCACTCCCTGGACACCGGGACAAGGTATCCTGGAGGGCACACAGTCCTGCTTTTCTAAGTAGGTAAGGGGAGACACATGGGTGTCTCCGGGGTTCCGAGCGCCGGAAACACGTGTGTGCTCACCTACGTATACACACGTGAGCACACCTACAGCAGCAGGGGGCGTTCGGGCCGGCAGGGGGCAGCACAGACCCAGTTTGCAATTACCCGGCGCAGCCCCGAGGGAGGAGGGCGTGCTGCAGTCCCGGCGGCGGCGGTGGGAGCTGGAGGTGCAGCCTCCCAGGTGGGAGGCGGGGGCTGCGGGCGCAGGAGAAGGCGCCGGGGGAGCCGGCGCTCGGCTGGGCCTCCTCGGGCCCTGGGCGCGGCGCGGCGAGGGGGAGTGAGCGCGCCAGGAGCACGCAGGCGCCCTGCTCCTGCTGGCCCTTGGCCCACGCGCGGCGCGGGAGCAGCCCGCAGCTCGCCCCCGCGCCCCCCGCAGCCCCGGGCCGCACGAGGCCGGCCGTCGGGAGCGGCCCCTCCGCGGCCAGCGCAGGCCCGCCAGCGCCGGAGAGCGCACGGCGGCCGCGGCGGGACGGCTCCGGGGCCGCCCCGTGCGCGCTCTCCCGCCCGCGGCCACTCGCAGCCGGCGCTGGCCGGGCGGAGCGCGGCCTCGGCCTCGGCGGGAGCGAGCCCCGGGCCGCAGCCCGCGGGAGGCGGCGCGGGCGGCCGCCGGCACTGACGGCGTCGCGGAGAGCTCCCGGGCGGGGGCGCGGCGGCGGCGGCGGCGCAGGGGGCGGAGGCAGGGGGCGCCCCCAGCCAGGATGCTGCGGTTCCTACGCCGGACCTTTGGCCGCCGCTCCATGCAGCTCTACGCGCGGGGCGCGGCAGGGCGCGGGGCCGCCGGGCTGGGGGACGAGCGCGACGGGGGGCTGCGGGCGGGCCCGGCGGCCGCCGCTGCCTCCTCGCCGCTGCCCGCCGCGCCCGGGGGCAGCGTGTTCCCGGCCGGCGGAGGGCCCCTGCTCACGGGCGGCGCGGCGGTTCATATCTCCGCCGCCGGTGCCTCCAAGGCCACCCTCTACTGCCGCGTCTTCCTGCTCGACGGGACCGAAGTGAGCGTGGACTTGCCGGTGAGTGACGGATCCGGTGCGGGGCACTGGCACCTCGCGCCCCTTGGGGCAGCTCCCCCTCCCCGTGTGCTTTCCTCCGGGTCGCCCCCCTAGCACCTTTCCGGGATCCCCTCCCCCTTCTTCTACGGGCACTCTAATACAGGTTTCGTCTGGGGCCAGCCGGTCCCGGTCTCTTCCGGGGCCCCGTTCCTGGCCCGCACCCTCTCCTTGACACACTGCGCTGCTGGGGCGCACCTTTCCTGGCTCCCAACTCGTCAGTTGGACCTCATCCTTTCCCCAGCGCACCCCGTCCCCCGTCCCCGCCCCCAGGCCCGGTGACAGGTGTTCCCTTCACCCCCCAGGTGCCTGCAGGGACTTTCTTGTTGCTGGATCATTGGTTAGAAAAATCTCAAAGCAATGCAGAATTGCCCTGGAGTGGCCCACTTTCCCCCACAAAGTCGCCACCAGGCCTCCTGCTTAGCAGGGGCCCCAACTTTGGGACGGAGGCAGGGGTCCATGTCCGCTCTTCCTGATCCCCCCTCGGTGCCCCTATGGCCCGTAGCCTTCCTTGCAGGGGGCTGGGCGACTTGGGAGCTAACTCTAGAATCCACTCTCTTGGACCTGAGCAACTTTGGTCCAGCAGAGCCCCTACTGGGGTGCTGGGAGTCGGCCCCGGGGCGCCCACTGGGCCTTGCGCGCCGACTTGCCCCCAGGCAACGTGCGTGGGGCCTCCGAGGCACCCCAGGGTGCGGCGGCGCCGGGGCCTGAGTCCCCGGCCACCCGCCCGCCCACAGGTGGTTGCACCCCGCCCCCATCCAGCCGAGAGCTAGGCCGGCGCTGCTGTCCCCGCCTGGGCGAACAGCCACCTACGTGTCTTTCTAGCCAAGGGGCCAGATCTAATCAAATCGAATCTGCACATTAATGGGGCGCCTACCGTGCCCCCGGCGCTGCGGCAGACGGTGCCTTTGCGAATCTTTGGGTGTGATTGAGGACACAGCAGCGTTTGAGCTTAGATGATGTTACACATCATCTGGAGGGTTTCAGGGGGAAAAACAAAACAAAACAAAACATACCCGGACGTCCAAAGAAAGCATTTAGGGACCTTCCCGGGTGGGGAAAATTCTTTGGACTTCACTAGAGAAACTAGGAACATTGTAAGGGTTTCCGATGGGAAAATCAGAGCCTGGCTTGGAGTGTAATGCTTCCCCGTGTCGGTTTCATTTCGAGACAGTTTCAATTTATGGCAATTTTATTTTTGTGGCTCCTAGTTCTCTCCATAGGATATCGTTTTGTTATGATAATACCCTTTTGGGGTTTTTTTGTTGGTTTTTTTTTTTTTTTTTCATGGAAAAAGAGCCAACATTCTTGCACTTAGAGCTGTTGTCTAAAATAGCATTAAAATGATGTTGCTGCTGCCCAAGATTGTGGCTCTCCAGTGTGTGTGTGTGTGTGTGTGTGTGTGTGTGTAGGCTGTGGCGCATTTTGCATCTTGGATCTGGGAAAGGAATGCTCGGGAACTTTGACAGTGCTCTTTGCTGATGGTTTTCTTCTGGTCTATTCCCTGGGGATGGTTCATTTGTAAAATGCATTGCTGCTGTCAGGTTTGTACGACAGGCTTAAGTGGTGTTTCTGGGATGAAAAATGCAAGCTGAGTAAAGGGCATGCGTGGTGAATAGACCCAAACAGGTACACAAATGAACAGGTCAGGGCAGGAACGGTGACTTATTACAGCTGGTGGAGCCCTCCCTGGGGAGGCAGAGGGGGCATTTTGCATCCTAAAAGGTTTCTTCACTTTATAAAAGGCTACTTGACAAAAAAAAAAAAAAAAAAATTTACTAGGTTTTCTTATGATGGCAGATTTCTTGATGCCCTAAGATGTGATTTAGTGAATTCCACATTTTACCTATACAGAAACACACACACACATGCTCTATCCAAAGGCAAATAAAAAGCAAACGCTGGCTTTTGTTATGTGAGCCCTCGGGGAGGGAAAATGAAGAAAAATCACCAGTGAGCATGGCTCATCGATTTAAAGATTTATTAGATATTAGAACCGCATCACAATCTCCTGCGCTAGTCTTCCCATATCAGGGTTTTAGTTCTTGTCATTCATTGTTGGAGTTAAAAGGTTAGCACCAGGCAGCCAGCTCCCCCATGAACTTGCAGCATGTGTGCTCCTTCCTCAGTCACAGGCCTCCCTTTGGATGCTGTCCTTTTTGGCATTTGGCCCCACTTGTCATCATTCTCCTCCTGCGTCCCTGGGGTTTTACCGCTTCCTGGTGTGGCATGGCTGCTTGTCACAAAGATAGGATTTACCTTTGACAGCCACACCCCTAAGCTGGATTTTCTGTCTCCGGCCACTTGCACAGGCACTCCGTGCACTTGCCAGACTATCTCCGGTGTCTTTGTAGTGAAAGCCCGTCTGGTGGTGTTAGCTTCGAGAACTCCTTTGCTAAGCCTATGAAAAGTGGTTATGCATTGTCACAAGCCATTGTACCAGCCCTGCCCATGACACTTGTGTTCGGAAGTTGCCTCAAATACAGCACCCCACTCAGTGTGACTGTGCCAGGGCACCTCATTTTTCAGTTCAGTTAACACTTATCGGGCATCTCCAGGGTACCACGCTCTGTGGGGCTCTTGGGAAACACAGGTGGAAGGCAACATGTCTTTTTATTGTAAGGGATGCTAAGTGATATGGCAGGCTCACCCAGACAGAGTGCTGGGGATGGCGGGGGACTGGGAGGACTTCCTGGAGACTTTGACCCTGGAGATGATAAGGTCTTTAATGCAGTGTCCCTTGTGCATTTTTTGTATACCTATTGTGTCAAGTCCACTTCTTAGCCAAGCCACAGCCTAATGGTTACATCTAATAAGGGCAGAAGCAATGGTAACTGTCTTCTCCAGCAATCCTCCTCGGACAGACCTGGAGCTCCCTTGTCTGGGTGTTCTTAACCTTTGTGATGGATCTTCTCTGGTTTCCCAATCTTTGATACCATGGGAATAAAAAGATCTTCTTAAAAATCCATCGGTAACATGCAGTTGAATGTGGGTTGATGTTACAGACCAGCTTCCAAGAGTCCTTGCTTGGCTCACGCTCCCAGCCAGAAGGCCGCGTGGAGCCAGTCCTCTTCAGAAAACGTGGCCCTGACTTGGAAGGCGCCTCTCTCTGAGTAGCCCAGCCCTGCCCAGCCCCCCAGGTGTGGTCTGGCCAGAGCAGGGCAGGACTCCCTCAGCCCGCCCTAGACACTTTCCTTCTATTAATGCAGCTGAAGATCCCATGAGTGTGCTTGGCAGTGGCACCCACTGTTGACTCATATTAGCTCTCTGTTGACTAAATCCCTGGCATCGCTTTTGCTCGTGCGGCTGTTGCAGCCCGTCTCCTCCACCCCTGTGTGCACAGTCTTCCAGCAGCTCTGTGCGGAAAGCTGTTAGGATGTGTGGCGGGCTGGTGAGCACTCCCACTAGGCCTGGGAGGGCACGGCTTTGTTGGCCAGGGTTGCGTTTGGCGTAGTTGTTTTCATTGTCTCTGGAGCTCCACGTTGACTCATTGTGGTACAATGTAAGCAGGGAGAGTCTCAGGATTAGCAGAGTTTATGTTGGAGTCTTACAGGCTGGTGCTGCAGCCTCGGGCCATGTCAGCTCTCTGAGCCTTGATTTTGTAGTCTTTAAAATGGGGGTGTTGGGAGGATTACATGACAAGAAGTATACAAGCAGGCTCAGTAAATGGCAGGGTGCGGAAAGGTGGCTGATAGGTTGTAATCTTATGTCTCATGCCCTCTCTTTGGCTTAATGGAAACGATTTGGAAAATTTTCTACTAATGAACATTAAAGAAAAAAAATAAGTTGTGCCAGGGAGGCTAAACATTGCTCGGCTCTCCGTTAGTGTAAACTGGAAAGTGGATGTACTGTGAGAGATGGTTTTTTCAAGTTTCACTTTGGATGAGAAAAGAATACCCTCTCCCCCCACACCAAAATAAATAGAAAAATGCAGGATCTTAGGATTTTAGGGTTGGAACCTCCAGTCCAACAGAACATGCTGATAGGACATAAAGATCATATTAGGGGAAGCCGGGATGGCTCAGTGGGTTAAACGCTCACTTTGCAGCGCCGGGGACTGAGGATCGAATCCTGGCCCTGGCCCGTGCGGAACCATATGCTGAACTGGGAGCTCCCCCAGTTCAGTTCTCTCTCTGTCTCTGTCTCTGTCTCTGTATCTCTTTCTCTCTCTCTCTCTCTCTGTCAAAAATAAAATAAATAAATAAATAAATATATATTTAAAAAAAAAAAAAGATCATATGCCTTATTTTGGAGTTGAAAGGAACCCTAGACAACTATATCCCATCCATTGTATATGGGAAACTGAGGTTTGTGGAAAAGAAGTGAAGAGTTGAAATGGGCTGCTTTGGGAACCCCGATTGTCCAGCCTTTGGAGGTGAGCATAGGATCAGTGGTAGGACCTGCAGTCCTCACACTGGCTCATGCAGGGTGGTGGGATATGTCCTGGCAATTCGAACTAGGACCCATTTCCCCAAAGCAATGGGAAGCTCCAGCAAGATGGTTCTCTAACTTCAGTGTACACAAAGGTCGCCTGGGATTTTCTTCTCTAATTAAAATTCCCAGAATCCATTCCCCGAATTTCTGATTCAGTACCTCAGGAAGCTGGACTTTAACAAGGACCTTAGGTGATTCTGAGGAAGTTGGTCGCTTCACACCCTTTGAAAAACATTGTCTCTAGAACAGGGAGAGCTGAAGGTAGCTCCTTAATCACTGCTGTAGCCAATTGGGAGGCATGGCTCCCTGGCTTCTTTGAACTGGGGGTTGAGAGTGTCACACCTGAGCTTTCTGGAACTATTTTCACCACAAGTGAGTGGAGGCTGGGCCGGAGGAGGGGCTGGAGACCAGGTATGCTGTTGCCATAGTCCAGGCACCAGGTGCTCAGGGCCTGAACAGGACAAGGGTTCAAGTGCCAGGTCGTGTACAGGTGGAGTCTGTTGAGTGTGAGGAGGAGAGTTAAGGCCTTGGGGGCACAGTGGAGTCTAGCTTAGAGGGCAAGATTGCTTCACCTTCAGTTATGGGATGAAATGGGGGACCATGTAAGACACCCCGGAAATAGAAGAAGGTACCTGCTCATTTCCACCCTCCCCCAAGATTCCGGCTGCCTTGAGTACCTTGCCTTGCCCCAGGCTTCTGGGTGGCTTGCTTTTTTCTGCCACGGAGCGGAAATTTGGTTCAAGGTAGGCTGACCAGACGTCCTGTTTAAAATGAGACAGAAAGCAACGGTACTGTCCCATTTCAAACAGTACGTGTGATCAGTGTACTGACACCTTGAATTTAGCCCAGTTTATAAAAGGAGGGCTGGGCTGGGGACAGAGGTGAATGGTGACCATCCTTCCCAAATGGAATATAGGTGTGATCTTTGACTCTAGTTCCACACTTGGATTGTCAGTGTTAATAGGGGGAAAAGGGGTGGGTCTACCCAGCCTCCCCAGTACCAGTCACATGACCCGACACTGGTCCAGGATTGAACAAATATTAACTTGCTCAGCACTTTCCTGTGCATAATCTCAATGAATTCCCGCCCATGTGCACTGCTGTGGATGAAGGCACAGCTCTGTTTAATTTTGAAATAGCAAAAAGGGGGAGGGGCAGGTAGCACTTCCCCTTACATTCTTGCACAGGGACTTGGAAAAGACTTACCGGTACTCCATAACCACAGAAATCTTCCACCCACAATTTGTCCTCAAAACACGTGATCTTTCTCCAGAGCCTGACACCTTGCCTCCTCCTCCACTCTGCCTGGATGGAGCGTTCTCTCTGCTGCAGGAAGCTGGTCTGTCTGTCTCCTCTGGCCCATGGCAGCTGCCTGTGGGCAGGATCAGCTGCTGATCCACCAGTGGCGGTTTTTGTTCTTTTTCCAGGTGGGCTTATGCTTTCCTCCCTCACTTTCTTTTCACACTAGACAAGCAGAACGATTAGAAAATGTTGAGAAGCAAGAGAAGTTAAAACATCATCTAAAAATCTCACCGTACCCATCTGTACCTCTTCCTTCTGTTTTTAGGTCTAAGATGCACATAAAATGGGGGGAATTTACATGGGTCGATGAAAATTCATCTCACCTTTTCCAGCACAATTGAATAGAGACTGAAGAGTAGGTGTCTCTTTAGGGTGGGGCCCTTGTGCCAGCCACTTAGCTGGGGTGGGAAGCCCCCTGTAGCCATCTGAGCTGTGTACTGCCTACTGCCCCTGCTGGGTGAGAAATTAGCTCCTCATCCTTAGATCCCCTCCCCCCAATCATCTCTGCTTTCTGACAGGTTAAAGGTCTTGCTGATGTGACCACAGCCCTTCATCTAAGGACTTGTGTTTCAAACACCTTCTTTGCGTTGGTTGGTCACCTCTCCTGTACCTGCTCAGCGGTGCCCACACTCTGCTACCAGCCACAGACGATGTGGCAGAGGTGGGCAGCAGCCTTGTGGCGTCCCAGGTGTGCCCCCTCTGCCCTTGTGCCCCTTACTTCTTTTGCAGCCTCTGACTGCTCTTTCGAGCTGGATGTATCGTGCTAGTCCCACGTGATTTTAATTTTTGGTTTCTTTTCCATTGTTTTCACAAACGTTTTTGTTTGCTCCCAGATGATTTTCCTCAGTCAGCAGAGGCTGATGGAGCGCTTACATGGCATTAAGCACTGGGGAGGGACACAAGAGGGAGGAGGTCTTTCCAATCTGGAAGGGGAGACAGTGTAAACAGATGACACATCACCCCCCACGAGGGAGAGTAGTGCAGAGGGTGAGCACCTGAACTGTGTGTGTGTGGGGGCGGGGGGGGGGAGTTGGAGAAAGTTTGCATTAGATTGTCCCAAAGGGTGCATAGGAGTTCAGCTGTTTGATTTGGTAAGAAAGTGTTGGGGCAGAGGAAACAGCAGGTGCAAATGCATGGAGGATGGGACATAAGCCCTCCCACCCCCACTGTACCCCTGTCCCTGAGCACCCCTGGGGTAGAGGAGGATCATGAACTCCAACTGTGACCCTGCATCTTTAAGGTATGAATGAGGAACGTCTGTCTGAAGGGCAGAAGTGTCTGGAGCACTTAGTAAGAGCCAAGGCTTACTGAGCATTTTGCCTGGTGCTACGCTAAGTGCTTAAATGATCGTTTCGTTGAATGAATCCTCACCAAAACGCTGTTGGCAGTTACTGGTTGTCATCCCTGATATTGCAGAGGGGAGACTCGGGGCTTAGACAATTTAAGAAACGTGCCCTTGTTACATGGCTAGTAAAGGTAAACTCTAGCTTTGAGCTCGGACAGTGTGGCTGAAGGAGATTTGTGCTCTGGGACGGTCTTCCGACAGCATGCCTGGGCGTGGGAGCAGTGGGTGCATGAGTTACGAGCCTGCACCCTCTCCGGGGTCCCAAGGTGGAAGAGTACCCCAGAGCCTCAGAATATCGTGTCACCTAGAGTGCATTCTGGATTGATGGCCATAATTCTTCAACACTGAGGTCAGAAGTAGGGTAATTTTTCAAAAGTGCTTAACAGAATAACGTTAAAATTATCACAGAGAAAAGCATTCCCTTAAGTCTTTGTGTAGAGGTTTGTAAGTATGGTGTGTATCCCTTTTTTCTTCCATCCAAGCCTTCCTGCCATACTTCTCACCAGTTTGTACCTTCTTTTGTACTTATTCTAAATTACTTAAATTCACCCTTCGTGTGTGTGTGTGTGTGTGTGTGTGTGTGATGTGAGTATTAAGCAAAGCACCTGGTATCTTACCTTTACCTATTAGGAAATCCTATCCTTAGGCTGGCAGAATCTTTACTTCCCTCAGTTGCCCCTGAGAAATATTATTATCCTCTCTGTGCGTGGTCTCAGAAGGCAAGAGCCCTTGCGCCACTGAGCTAGTTAGTAAATGTCATTATTGAGCCAGAATTGAATCTAGGTTTCCCTACTCATGTTCCAGGGCTCCTCCGTCCAGTCCATGCTGTACACACCCAGCTGTCTGGTTTAACATATGTGCTCCTTGGAACCCCCGGGAAGGTCAGAATCCTTTGTGGTTCAACGTGTCACAATTTCATGCAATAAAACCCCCTGTCTCTCCTGGACTTCTTTGCCTTTCAGCATTTTTAGCTTCTGGGTTCTGTCTGCCATTTCTCAGCAATTTTTTGGTAGGTTCTTTCCCCCAAACTCATAGCTGGCTAAGGGCCCAGGCTTTCCTTTTTGCAGTGAAGAACTGGAAAACGATATCCTCCAGGTCCTGAGCCTCCAGTGGGATTATGTAGTGCTTCCTGGTTTCCCAGCACCGAGCTTGGTCTTCGGGGTGCCATGGTCCATGCTGCTGGCCAACCCGAGGGGACAGATGCAGACTGCCTGGTTCTGCAGGGGCCTGCTGAGTTGGCAACTCTCGGCTCTGTGGGGTCTCCTCCGTGCCTGGTTTGTGATCTCAGTGTTGTGATCCTCAGTATCATATGTCACCTGTGCTCAGGATGGTAAGGTAGGCCTGACAGTCTCTCTCCTTTATCTTACCTGCTCTCTTGTGCAGCTGTACCTGTCTTGAATTAGGGATTTTTGTAAAATATTGGTAAATGTAAAGCACATAAAATTTATACCATCTTCACCATTTTTTAGGTGCACGGTTCAGTGGCATTAAGTACCTTCACACTTGTGCAACCATCACCGATATTTGTCTCTACAACATGTTCATATGGTATTTGTCCTTCTGTGTCTGGCTCCTTTCACATAGCAGCATGTCTTCCAGGTTCATCCATGTTGTAGCACAGGGATCCCCAGCAGGAGGTGAGCGGCGAGTTAGGGAACGGAGCTTCATCTGTATTTACACCCGCTCCCCATCGCTAGCACTACCACCTGAGCTCGGCCTTCTGTCAGATCTGTGTTAGATTCGTTGTCTGATTACTTCATTCTATAGTATGATGTAATGATAATAGAAATAAAGTGCACAATAAATGTAATGCCCTTAACTCATCCTGAAACCATCCCCCCGACCCCAGTCCCTGGAAGAATTTTCTTTCATGAACCCGGTCCCTGGTGCCAGAAAGGTTGGGGACCACTTGTAGCATGTGTCAGAACTTTGTTCCTTTTTATGGTGGAATAGTATTCCAGTGTATGTGTATGCCACACTATCCGTTCATCCCAATTGTGCATTTTTTGTGCCGGTCCGGGCCCTCCTGACTCACCCCTGCCCTCTCATTAGTGGCACTCCCATTGGAGACTTGGATGCTCTTGCCTCCTAGCTTTATTCTTGGCATTCGGGCACCTGTGCCCTGACACTGTCCTGCTTCGGGCTCATTGTCCTCCCAGGTTGTCTGGTCTTCGTTTTCCCCCTTACATTTTTGTCTGAGTTGCTCAGCGTTGGCAAGTCCTCTGTCCAGCACATTCTCTAAGTTTTTTAACAATGAAGTATAAATATAAAAGTGTCGATAACATGACTAGCTTAAAGAAAAATAGTACCATGAACATTCATGTTCCCATTCACCAGCTTAAGTACAAACCATCACCAGTGCTGTTAACCCCCCCCCACCCCCCTTCCATTCCCGTCCCCCCATCCCCAAGCTCGTCTCTCATTCCTTCTGTTTCTGATTGGTTTGCAGCATATGTATGTTTTCCCAAATGATCTATTGTTAGTTTTGTATGTTTGTGGACTTTATATACATGGATTTTTCACTCACTACTCTGATGGTGAGATTCATACATATTGACGAGGTAGCTGTAGTTCTTATAGCTCTGTAGTTACTCCATAGCAAGACTGTTAAAGTGTATCATTTATTGGTGGACATTTGAGATGGTTTCATTTGGGGGCTATTAGAAAAAAGCGCTGCTTTGAACCTTCTGTAATTGGTCTCCTGGTGCACATAGGCAAGCAAGTGGCTCTCTCAGGTGTGTATTCAGGACTGGAATGGCTGGGAGGGTGATGAGCAGAGCCTTTTAAGGCTGTATGAAATTTTTTCCCCAGAGTCCCAGCAACATGTGAAAGCATCTGCTGATCCAGTCTTCTCCAACACTGGTTACTGTGCAGCTTTTCTGTTTGCTGTTAGCCTGTCTGGTGGGAGTTAGAGGGAAGTCCTTGTGGTCCTGACATATCCCCAGCTATTGATGGGATTGAGTATCCTTGCACATGTTTATGTGCCATCTGCATTTCCTCCTGGAATGCTTTGTCCGATGTCTGTGTTTTAGTTGAGTTATATTGTCCCCTGGTGTTTAGCTCATTCCCTGCTTAGCTTCATGAGCTTGTCTTTCACACCCACTTCTAAGCTCAGTGGATGAACCAGAGAGAGCATTTCTGTAAGTCTCCAGATCCACACACTCCCCTTGCAGGTTTTTTCTCACTACGTAGGACTTAATGTTCTGACTTCAGGTTCTCGGTGACTGACCTGAAGTCGGTTGGTGCTGGTGGCTTCTGTTGAGCAATTCCAGGATCTATATAGGTGTTCACTGCAGTTTTACAGTTGGTACAGGAAGCTGGCCTTATTTAAAGCATCTGAGTCAGGGCACACTGAGCAATAAGACAGGCTTCCCACCCTCAAGGTACCTGAGTATAGATAAGTCACTACACCTGGTATGAAAAGTGCCCCAGAGCATTTTAAATAAGCTCAAAAAGAGGCCTAAGATGGGGAGAGTGGAGGGAAAAAATGGATGACCTAGAAAAAATGTCAGAGAGAACAGTGGGAGAACAGCTTTCCTGGTGGCCAGATTGCCACATGAAATAATGCACCCAAGATTTTCGCTTCTGTTCTCAGCCCCTGCCAGCAAGCCCTCATTTCCCATTGGATGTTGCTTCTTTGAAAAGGTTGTCTTTGGAATGTTTTCATTAGATTTGATGAAAGACTGTCTTTTCTTTTCCTTCTCTGTCTACCTTCTATTTCTTCATCAGCTTCTTGACACAGGTTTTGAATGTCTCCCTTTTTTTTCTTTTAAGATTTTATTTTGTTTGAGAGAAGGCGAGAGAGAGAGAAGGGGGAGGGCCCAGAGCAGTCTCCATAGTTGTACATCATTAGTTGTGACATGGTTTCATTTCATACAGGTGGATGTGGGGTCACGCAGGATGGCAACCAAATTGGGGGCCTCCGCATAGGGACTCAAGAACCTTTGCTGCCACCAGTTGCACTAAGTTCAGCATATGGGTTTGCATGGCCGGGGCTGGGATTTGATCCCTGGAGACCTTGAGGTTTCAAGGCAAGTGTTCAACTGGCTGAGCTATCCCAGCATACTTGAATGTCTCCCTTGACCTTGGATTCTTTCTTTCTCTAGCTTACTTCTGTTTGGGTTCCTTTACATCCTCCTGGAGGCCCCCAGTGAGCCCTTTCCATCTTTCCTGGCTAGAGGTGGCTGCATACACTGTAGGGAACACAGAATCAGTGACACTTCAGAGAGAGAAAGGGAGCTGGGGCAGAGAGGAGTGCAGCAGGAACCCCTGGGTTTTGCCCCTAAAAGAGCACTTGGAGACCCCATGCTCCAGAGCCTCTTTCTGGGACGATGGATCTTTCCTGTCTGCCATGGAACACTCACTGTTGCTTTGTGCAGCCAGGTGCTGCTCACCTCTGGCAAATGAGCAGCAATTAGTGTGTAATAAGAGCAGTTTCCTGCACGCAGCCCTGCAGGCTCCTGCTCTCAGTGACATGCAGCAAGCCTCTTTGCCTCTCTGAGGCTCCCCTAGCGATTTGAAAGCAAGCTGGGGTTCTCCCCCTGCCCAGCAGAAACATGGCTTGGCCAGTCACATGCCCATGAAAAGGACGTGGTCTTCACCCAGGAAAGCCCCTGTAAAGGCTCCCGAGGGTTAATTATTAACCCGCAGCGCACTCTGGCAGCATTTTACTGCCTGCAGTCCATTTATTGCTCCTGTTAGCTGGGGCCTGCACCCCGGCGCCCAAGACACCTGCTCAGTCTGTTGCGATCTGTATTGGGCGGCTTCACTGCTAAGTGGATGGGTGGCAGTGAGAGTGGCCGGTCAGAGTCCAGGGAAGGGCCCAGACTGGCTGGGAATCGACCGTGGTTCATGCCCACAAGCCAGCAGTGGCAGATCCCAGGGGATCCTCAAGGGTGGCTGAGCAGAGGAGATCTGGGTGTGGGGTGTTTTAATGGCGGAGCAGGGAACCCAAGGGTGGAAGTATTTGTTTGGGAAACCTCAGTATTCTGCATAGGATTTACTCTGCTTTGAAGTCCAGAAATATTTAGCTTTGTTCTCAAAAGCTGCAGTAGATAGTTCTTCATGTGAAGAGACCCCTGAAGAAAAATGCAAAAATGACAGGCTGTCTTCTGAAAGAAAAAGAGTTGCTTGTACTTGAATTATTGTAACATGTCATTCATCTTATTAACACACTTCAGTGAATGAGCTCTTCTACTTATATGAGTTTTCCAGACAGCTATGGTTTATTCTGTTGACTGACGAAGACCTGTTTAATTCAGCGATTTCATTTATTTATTAAAAAGGGAAACAATAAAGAATTAGGGATCCTCTAGTATGTGTGAGGCCTGGTGTAAGGAATATAAAATGGTAAAAAAATGGCCCTGCTTGAAAGGGTGTGGAGTTGTTCTTAATTTGTTCTTAATTTGCATTGCATATCGCCTGGCCCTCTTAAAAAGGGGAATGAAGGACTTTAATCATAATACTAGGCAGAGTGACTTGGCTGCCATTGCAGCTGGACAAATGAAGGAACCCATGTTGGGGTTTCTTGGAAGTAGACTTGGATTTCCATTGGGGGTGGCTTTCGGGGTGGGGACGACTGCTGAGTTGATTTTGACATTGAGTGGCGGAGGATTGGCAGTCCAGGTGGGAGAACAGTGTGCCAACTTCCCCGAGGAAGGCAAGAGTAGGCTGTTTGGAAAACAGAATGCAGCTCAAGGGGTGCTGAAGCAGGGGAGACTGGAAGGGAGACGAAAGCCACTTGGGAATTTGGCTCTGCGGTGACTGAAGGCTAAGAGGCTGTGAGCTGTATTGTGGGTCTTCAAGAGGGTCATTCTGGGCATGGCCTGGAAGGGCTGATACAGTGGACTCTGAGGACTCGGAATCCAGTGGGTTTGGGGGCTCGGTTTAGGGGTGGGATTGGATGGAGAAACTGAGACGTGACCCCCATGTTTTGTGCATGGTAAGCTGGGCAGACTGAGAGCCTAGGAGTGGAGCAGCCCTATTTGGGGGCCCTACTTAGCACCATACTCACTTGGTCCTTGGTTTTGTAATGTTTGCAAATGTTAAGATGTGTTCGGCATTTATTTTCTTAAGATTTATTTTATTGTTTGACAGGGAGAGAGACAGAGAGAAGGGGTGGGCCTAGAGCAGTCTCCACAGTCAGAGATTATCACTTGTCAACATAGTTTCATTCTGCATAGGTGGATGTGGGGCTGCGCAGGGCGGGAACTGGGCCAGGGGCCTCCCGCATGGGAAGCGTGCCCCCATTCAGCATATGGGTCTGCATGGGCCAGGGCCGAGACTTGATCCCTGGACCCCGTGGCAGCAAATGGTGCGCTTAACCCAGAGCCATCCCAGCGACTTATTTCCTGTAAGAAGACCTCCAAATGGTATCAGCTTTAAGGTTATATCTGGATGCACTCCGGGTTGTGCTTTTGATGAGGCCAGTGTGAGGGGCCCGCAGGTCAGACACCTGGAGAGCAGCTTGGTAATGGTTTCGATGCGAGGCATGTCTGATAGGGCCAGCTGCGAGACTGAAACCAAGAATGGCAGGAGCTCGGACCAGGCTGTTGATCTGTGGAAGCTCGTTCTCTGCCGGGCTCTGTGTGGCTGCTGAATGTGGACTGTTTCAGCTCCCATGGAGTCCCTGCGCACAAGTGTTAGTGTTCCTGTCACTGTTTACAGATGAGACAGGGAAGGCAGCCCATACTCTAGGCCACTCTGCTCTGTTTGCCCTCCAAACGTGGGCGGGGTTCACATTTTCAAGGCAGTAATGAAATAAAGAAAACGTCAAGAGCAAATAGAAGAGGCACAGGCCTTTATTGAGGGCCTGCTGTATGCACAGAACAGAGTCAGGGGCTGGGTAGATACCAGACTGAGTCCAAGATGCGTCTTTTTCCTTAAGCAACTGCCAGTGTAGTGAGAAGATACCTTGTATTTGCAGAGGACTGTACGGCGTTCCCCTGCTAATTTTACCCAGGTTTCTCCCTGAAGGGGCAGAGCCAGGGCAGGAGACAGAAGAAATGAGGTCTGCCTTGCTTCCCAAAAGACCCTGCAAGCCAGTTCTTGTCGGTCACAGCTCTGAGATGGTTGTTGCTGCACATTTTAGGGGTAGAAACTGGTATCTGGAACATGGGACCCAGAGAAGACAGCAGGGCTTAAGTACTTCGTTGAAAATTATGGCTCTGGACCCCATTGTGGATTATTTTTATCTCATGTGTTGATCATCAGATGGCATGGGAAGGGCAGTGGAGGCGCATCTATACAGTTTGGCCCCAGCTGAATTTTAAACCGCAATCTCTATGTATTCACACACATTATACTGAGTGAAAGACACCTTACACAGAAGATTGTCTTCTGGATGATTCCATGTAGGTACAGTTCCAAAACTGGCAAAACTAACCTGGGGAGAAAACAAATCAGAAAGGTTGTTGTTTGGGGGATGTAGGGAGGGACACCCGGGAACTTTATGGGGAGACGGATATGTGCCGAATGGCATGGGGTGTGGGCTACACAGACGTTTCCACCTGTCAAAGTGGACCAGCTCAGATCTGTGCATTTCGACGTAAGGAAATTTGCCGTGGTTCCTGATGAAAAAAGACGTGTAAAAAAATGATGGAGGGCCAGGGTTCGAGGAAATGAGAATAGAGGAAACGATAATAAAGACTCTTGGCAATTGTTCAAGCTGAGCAACAGGTGTTTAACTAAGCTATTCTGTTTTCTTTGTATTTGTTTGAAATTATCCATAATGAAAAGTGTTTTTAAAGAGAGGGCCTACCAGATCACCTTCATCGATTCGTCCTTCCGAGAAGCTGGCTTGCTTGCTGTCCCCTGGTAAACAGGCAGGCTCTCTGGACAGGGGTTGGTCCCAGCCACCCTGGCCACTGTCCCTCTGCTTGCTTGCTTTCTGCTGTGTTTGATGGCCATGAATTGTGAACTTTGGCTTCCTCATAATGGCACTTGCCACCACCCCTGTCCTTTTGTCCCCTGTCCTTTTGCTGTCCCTAGATCTGGGAGTAGTCCCTCCCCTCCTGTAGGACTTTGACTATCCCACTCCACCCGTGTCTAGTTCTTATCTCTGACTTCTCCTCGCCTTAGGATTGAATCCACAAAAGGTGAATGAATTCACTTGGGTCTCATTTCCTGTTCACCACCTATGTGTCTTTGCTCAGAGATTCAAGGTCTGTGAATTGGAGGGGCACTGTCCCATGAACGCTTGCAGCTCTAAAATAGCACATGCTGTGTGATTCCATGTATATGAATTTTTAGAGCAGGCACAACAGACCTGCCGCACCTGTGGGAGGGAAGGGGAAAGGGTGGACGTGGAGAACTGGCACTCAGGTTTCCAGGAAGCTGGTAACGTTCTGAGTTTTGACCTGGGTGGTGATTGCACCGATCTGTTCACTTCGGATAATTCCTTGAGTTGTACACGTATGACCTGTGAACTTTTTATCTGTCGATGTCATGCTTCCATTAGAAAGTAAGCTAGAGGTCCGTAAAAGCCTTTTAGAAATTGCCACATTTTACATAAAAATTCAAAATTTTTAGACTGTCTTAAGCAATTGAAAGGTCTAATCTCACTCTGAATTCCCACAGAGCAGCAGTTGGCTGGATTTGCGTGGTGACTGCCCCCAGCCCCCATTCCCCACGCCCATCTGTACCTTCAAAGTACCTAGCGCGTGGGCGGCACCTTGTAACCCTGCACAGGCGCTTTTATATTCTGTAGAACTTTCAGAAGGCCTGAGGGCTGGGTGGGGGTGGTTTCAATGCCCAGTTTAGTGGCAGTTTTGTTAGGAATACCTTTTTTTTTTATTGTTAAATTTAATGGGGTGACATTGGTTGGTAACAATTAGATCGTTTCCAGATGTACAAGTCCACATCACATCACCCATGCATCGCATTATGTGCCCAGAATCAGCTCCCCCTCCATCACCATATATCCGGTGCCCACTCCCATCCCCCCACCCCCCAACTCCCCCTCCCCTCTCCTCCTCCCTCTCCAGGTAACCTTTTAGTGGTTTGGAGGAATACCTTTTGACAAGGATTTGCTGTCCTGGAACGTGAGGTCTGGTGTGAGAAGCCATTCCGGCTGAATTAGTTCTTCTTGACCTGGGGAAAATTGGATTTAGCTAGCTGATGATGATGGATCCATAGCAGTTACTGTGGAAGTTACTACAATTGTTCCTAGGTGTTTAGTTCTGTAAATAATTTCCTATTTGTGTATTGTTTTAAAGACGCATTTCATAACAATACTGGTTAATGCTTGTACCTTATTTGTTATTCAGTTGATTTAAAAATGCACGTATGATTGGAAACTTTTTCTTAGTTAATGAATAAGGAAAGGCTGACTTCTTGTGTGGTGAACTGAAAGTCAACATTCTTCTCTCAACAGCTCACACCAACAAATCACATACCTTGGGGGGAATTATCTTGATAATGCCATCTTTACAAATCCAAACCCACGGAGGCTGTAAGCATCACACCCTTGTCTCCATCTGAATGTGTCATTCTCTGCCTTCTTGCAGGAGACTTTTTTTTTAAAGACTACTGACTCACCAAAAAAAAAAAAAGACTGGAGAACAGAGAAGAAAAATTAAGGCCAGCCATTAAAAGACACTCATTGGCTTGTAGATGGCTGCCCTCTCCCTGTGTCTTCACATGGTTTTTTCCCTGATGGCACCCCTTAGGTCTCTGCCTGTCACCCATTCGTTCTCTCTCTTTGTAAGGACAGGCCCATAGGATTAGGGTCTACCCTAATTAACTCATTTGAACTTAATTACCTCTTCAAAGACTCTGTCTGCAAATACAGCCCCGTTCTTAGGCACAGGAGATGAGGGCTTTCACTTGAAAGTTTTGGTGGGGACACAGTCGCTGCCCTGTCACTTAACCCCCATAAGGCTCATTTTCTGTGAATAAGCATGCTATCGAGAACCGTGTGTGAACCCTGGGGCCAAGCCCCGCTAAACCTTCATTCCATTTCATCCTCAAACATTCTTACCAGGTAAGACGTTTCCTGACACCAAACTCGACTTGAGCTGAATAATAGAGTTGGGACTCAGATCCCCAAGATCCCATGCCTTCAGCCGCTACCTCACGGGGTGGGCTGTGACGTCCAGACCCAGCTTTCAGAACTATGAAGGGCTCCACAGAGAAAAGGGGTACAGTCCTTACGGGAGGGACTGTGCAGTTACAGAAGCTTCGTGTGTGTCAGGTAGCACTGACTTGGCTTGCTTTGCAAATATAGTCACATTGCTAAGTGGCAGGATGAGTGGGGGCAGTTGTGCACCCTGAGTTTTTCTCCCCGTCTCTTGGCTGGGTTTCCTGGGGGAATTTGTTGCATACTTATTTATGTGGAGTTACTTGCTCTCAGTATTCCAGAGGGGGAAGCTGAGATTTGGCTGCAAAAAAGTAATTTGGCAATTTATTTTCAGGGTGGCCCTTCTCTCAGCAGCTAGTTTCAGCTCAACCTCTGGCATCAAGACATCCATCATTTTAATTGCGTGTTACTATTTAGTCAGGCACAAATTTGTTTCATTTTCTTTTTCCTTTCTCCTGTGGTTTGGGTTTTTTGTTTTTTTTTCTCCCCTGGTCCACTATTTTAAAAAGCCAAAAATACTTCCTGAAACCAAGCACTTTTTATAGCCAAGGAGTTTTTAAGACTGAGATTTGTGGAGGTTTTCATTTTTTTTTTTTTTTTTTTTTTTTGGTGTTGCATATCTGGTTCTTAACCTTTCAAAGGAGAAATGCTAGGCTTGCCTTTTCTTTGCCTATTCAGGTAACACCCATAACGCAATTCTCTTGAGATAATCCTGAGAAAGAAAATTGTGTTCATCTCAGGGTCAGCAGGATCTTGTCCTGCTTCTGGCTTTGCAGTGGCTTCCTGGCAGCGTGACCAGCCTCTGGCCTTGTTTTACCCGTTTGTAAAATGGGGGACTTGAAAATGCTGAGTTTTAGAACTTCCCTGCATCCTTAACTTGGTTGCCCAGTAGGGCTCCTCCATTCTAAGCCCTGGTCACTGTGACTGTCTCAGGATGTCCACTGAGGAGCTTGTCTTGTCCCATAGCAAATGTTTTTCCTCTGCTAGGTGGTGAGTATGGTGCTTTTGTTCAAGGTTAAAAACCTTTCCTGTGTCCCTCAGAAGCATAAAAACCATTGTGTCCGTGAAATCACATAGCTAGAGCGTTAACATTGGTATCCAAAACATTTTTAAATTTAGCTTTCATAGTTACACATTCTTTTGCACTATAGAAGTATGTTATTCGTCTCTGTGAGGTCAGTAGTGCAGCCCCTTTATAAGCTGCACCAAGGCCGGGAGTTGGGGTGAAACGTGATTAAGGCCACTGGGTAGGTTCTGAGTTGGATCCCGGCAGAGGTCTGCTTACTGTATTTTATGTTAGTGACATGGAAGAGAATTAGTTGTTGATGGATGGGAGTCATTCCCCCCGCTTTTGCATCCCAGACTGCTTTCACCTTCACCTTGGATATAGGCGCTTCTTCCCAGCCAGTGGCTTTTATTCCTGAGGGCCAGATGGGGCTGGCACTGTCCCATCCCCAACTCTTCTGCAGTGTGTGAGGTTTTCTTTTAGTTTTTACTTCAGAAATTTTCAGATACACAAAGTAGAGAGAACATAGTGTCATGTATGCAACACCCATTTACTGTTATTTTTCTGGAGTATATTAAAGCAACTCCCAGACAACTTAACTTGTCAGTTAACCTGTTGACACTTAAGTGGGTATTTCTTACATATAAATATATACAATGTGTGTGTGTTGTGTGTGAGAGAGAGAGAGAGAGAGAGAGAGAATACTATTCTACTCAAAATGAACACTGCTTCCTTATGATTCCTTAATGTCATCTAATACCAAGTCCTTGTTCAGTTTTCCTCCATCGTCTCAAAAACCTTTGCATGGTTGGTTTGCTTGAATCAGGAGCCAACTACAGACCACACATGCATTTGGTAAACAATGTCTCTTAAGTCTGTTTTAATCCCTAACATCTTAATGTGTGGTTGGTGAAGGTAGAGTATGGCAGCCTCAGGTAATTTTAATGTCTTTTTCTTCTTTTTTTTTTTTAGAATTTGTAGTTTTATTACTCTACTTTCTTGTCTCTAAGCAGGTGATACCGAAGTTAGTATGGCAATGTGGGGAATTTCAAAGAAACATTTGTTTTAATCATGAAAGACTTTTATGTATGTACACACATGCCATACTCATGAACTGTTCCTGTGTATCTGTGTTCTTTTCATTCTGGTTACCTGTTGGTGCTTAACAAATTCCTCCAATTCTCAGTGGCTTAAAACAGCAACCATTTTCCATAGCTCCTGGATTCTGTTGGTCAAGACTTTGGGTGGGACTCAGCTGGGAGATTCTTGTCCTGGTGGCATTGACTGTGGTCACCCCAGTAGTACTCGTTTGGCAAATGGGCTGGTGTGGAGGGTCCAGAATGGCTGCACTGGACACTTTGGCAGCGATGACTGGAAGGCTGGGCTGAGCAGGGACACTGGACTGGCACATCTGCTCATGGCCCCTGCAGCATGGCAGTCTCAGGGCAGTTGGGCTCCCCCAGAGCAAACGGTCACCTTGTCTGGAAAATCACAAAACATCACTAACACCGTACTCTATTTGGCTGAAGCAGTGTCATGCTCTTCCAATTCCAGGGAAAAGTGCAGACACCTCGCAGCCATGTTTGTAAGCACCACAGTTTAGAAAGAACCGTAAATCTAATCCCTTAGGTACTTGCCACCTGGGACCTTTGAAGTCCCTGTGTCTTTAGGTGTATAGGATAGAGGCAACTGGGGTGGGAAGCACCTGCCTTCAGAGGTCATTCAGGGCAATCTCCTGCTCCTTGTTCCCTCCCATTCACTCAGGGATTTGAGTGGACTCATTTGGGCAGAGAACAGTTTGATAGGTTACATGGCTCACCTTGCCTACTAATAAAGGTGACATGGAGGGTCTCCCAATCCAGAACTCATAGAGGAATGTCTAGTGGACCTTTGTGTTAGAGAGGTTGTCGGGTCGTCTGTTAATGTCCCTGTTAGTAGGGATAATATATAAAAATGTGCCTGATGCTCGCATCACCTGAGGAGTGCTCAGCATGTACTGCTTTGATGTTTCATATTGCGAGTGGGAGGCATAACCTGGGAGGTGGTGGGTGAAACCAGTTTTTAGGGCAGCCAGGATCAAGTAGTGTTAGGTGTCTGGCCTTCACTCAGCATCTTGAGGAGTACCGGTAAATGGGAACCCTAGCTTAAACTGTTGAGTCCCTTGTGTTATTCGTGCTTGGAAGGAACTATAGGGATATGGAAATTGAGTCGCTAGGAGATGTTAGGTTTTTCATGTTGATTGAAAGAAGGTTCAAAAGATCATGGCCAGTGGGGTCATTTAATTTTCACAGCAGCCCTGTGAGTGAGATGCTGTTAAAGGATCAAATGAGAGCTTTGAATCTCTGCTGAGATGAGAGGGCTTTGAATTGCCACCTACAGCTTTGGCCTGAGGATGTTTTATCAGGCTGGAAAGACGCTGCTGACCAATAGTTCATCAATAATGCAACACAAAGACACGTGTGTGTGTGTGTGTGTGTGTTTAAGGGTGAGGGCAGAGCATTCTCCATAGTTGTATATCAGTTGTGACATAGTTTCATTCCACACAGGTGGATGTGGGGCCATGCAAGGCGGGAACTGAACTGGGGGCTTCCTGCATGGGAGGTGAGACCCTTCACTGCCATCCCAGCGGATACCAGTTGAGCCGCAGTTCAGCATATGGGTTTGCACGGGCTGCAGCTGGGATTCGATCCCTGGACATTATGGTTGCAAAGCAGGCGCTCAAACTGCTGAGCTATCCTGGCATCCCAAGACTCAGTGTTTTAAAGTGATCTCTCTGTTAGTTGAAGGCTATGTTGGTTGTGTTCTGTGGTGGAACGGTCAAACCTAAGATCTGTCTGTCCAGACCTCTAACATGAGAGCCCCTTGCCTTTGGTGGATGGAGAACCCTGGTTGTCGGTGAAACTGATCACCAGGAGTCTCCATTTTTACTGATGTGTACACCAAGAAGACAGTCACATTCTTCTATGATTGTCCTTCCTTCCTTCCTTGTTGATCAGAATTAAGGGGAGTTGTTTCTGTTGTTTCCTCTGATTGCCAAGAGACTGTTAGCTAGGCAAATCAGGAAATTAATAACATGTGCTCTGTTTTACCAGAATTGAATTTCCAGGAGCCGGCCAGACTGTTGATGTTCTCCTCACTATAGTGTCTCGGCTTCTATGTCAGTTTGTGAGCAAATTTACTTTACAATTTGCTGCAACTTTCCTACCCTTTAAACAAAACAGGAATTACCTCTCCACCACAAAGTCTGTTTCTATTAGACCACCTGGCCTTGTATCCCAGCTGTAGCTCAGACCATTCATGAAACAGGTACTCTGTATGTCGAGTTGGGCTTAAGAAATATTTCTTGGGGAAGCCGGGGTGGCTCAGTGGGTTAAGTGCTCACTTTGCAGTGCCGGGGACCAGGGATCGAATCCCGGCCCCGGCCCGTGTGGAACCATATGCTGAACTGGGAGATCCCCCAGTTCAGTTCTCTCTGTCTCTGTCTCTGTCTCTGTCTCTCTCTCTCTCTGTCAAAAATAAATAAATAATAAAAATATTTAAAACAAAACCTTAAAAATATATATATTTCTTGTTTGCAGGACACATTGCATGTGGTTAGAGCCCAAGAGGCAAATGAGTTGAATAGAGACGTAGTGTGATGTGGTAGAAAGAACTCTGTCCTAAGATTCATTTTAACCGTAGATCTTAGCAACCTCAGCATATGCGTTTTTTTTCTTACGAAATAGAAAACTTTCACTTTTTCACTTAAAGGAAGCACTTTATGGCTTCTCTTTGGCATAGCTGACTTGCCCCCACTACTCTCATGCTGTGGGGTTACTATGAATTAAAACAAGGGTTATTTAAACATAAGAACTGCGATACCGCAATAGTCAATCTAATAACTGAGACATCTACGAAGTGACTAACGGGCGCTGGACAGAGGGATGAGTCACATTCTGGGCAGGATGGAGCTGGGCAACTCGAGATTTTAACGTGATACTCAGAATGGCATCCAATTTAAATCTTACTTATTTCTTGAATTTTCCATTTAATATTTTCGGACAGCAGTTGACCGTGGGTAACTGAAACCACGGAAAGTGAAACCACAGATGTGTGTGTGTGTCGCGGGGTTGGGGGTGGGGGGGTGGGGACTACTCTATTTCTCACTCATGATGAAATTTCATAGAAACTTTGTTTGGTAATTTCAGATATTTGTGTTTATGACATCCTGGAGTAAATGGTTTATATTTGTTTATGGCGACTTAGTGGCACTAGCAGTGGGGACAGAGAACCCTGGATCACTTTGTGTGTGTGTGTAATAGAGAGCTAATTTCCTACTAAGGCCCTTAGAAATCTAGCAAGTTATTGAGTTGTGAGGGTTTAGAATGGGGAGCTCATAACTGACCATGAAATTAGCACTTCTTAGAAACCATTGATAGAGACCTTGAAGCAGGTATCTTCTGGGAACTGTTGACCAGGAAGCCAACTGATGATCCCAGGTAGATTTCTGAGGTTATTTAAATTAGGGGTATTAGGAACTTGGAAAGGAAGACATTGATCTGTAGGGACCAACATGTTTTTACAAAAATCCCCACACTACACTCACTTCAGTTTTGCTTTACATGGAATTACTAGACTTATAGATGATGGGCTTCTTGTCCCTTAATTTTTGTTAAGCACTTGACAAAATGCACTTTGTGTTTTTCCTGTGGACCAGTGAGAGAAATCAGGGTTGGATGAAAGTAGTAATAATTTTTGTGTGTGTATAGGACACTATAGTTTACAGTGCATGCTCATTTGCTTTCTTGCTTTTTTATTAACTCAATGACTTAGCAAGGTTGACAGGGCAGATGAGACTACCCCACTTTCCAGATGAAGAAATTGAGACTGTAGGGCGGGAGAAGGTGCCGAAGGTCATGATCATCCTGCTAGAAAAGAGGTAAAACTGAGTTCCCAATCCAACATTTTTGCCTCTGAAAGCCCAGGGCGTGGCCCGTTTTGTTACAACTATGTATATTTATAACTGATTGAGGCCCCCATAACTACCCCTTCCTCCCTCCCTCCCTCCTGTGTATCAAATTAACCACTTGTTGTAAACAGGGGGATCAATAACTGATATATGGGGTAGCAGCCTGAGATTCATGTTCTTAATAAGATAAATCATGGGCGCATTTAGTTAGATGAAATTTAATGGGAACACATGTAAAATCCTGCACTTAGATTTAGAAACCCTCACCACATTCATTTTGGTTATTTTTTAACCCGCATATAAACATGCAGAACCTTGTAGTGTTTTGTGTATAAGGTGTAGCTCTTCCTTTAGCCATAAGGATAGGTCACAGGGTGCGGTGGTTTCCAGAACACCGATGTTCTAATCTGCATTAGAGTAGACAGGGGACCCAAAGGGGAAATGGTAGTATTAGCGCTCTGTGCTCAGGCCCCAACTTTCTCTAGAGAATTCCTGGTGAAGATGAACCAGGAAGATCAGACTTCTGAAAAGTGGGCCGTTAGAAGACTGATGTGGGGAACTGATGATTCTCCTTAATCCACATCAGCAGTTATGTTCATTGAGCTTCAAGAGATCAGATGGTACAGAAACAGATGAATGTGACAGCATGCTACCGGCAAGAACATTAGTAATGGCAATTGGTACATGAACTTGGCCTTGGAGATTGGCTTGGTGCAGGCAGGGATAGGAATGGGGAGGCAGGAGGAGGGCACCCAGGCAAAGGCACAACACAGGCAGAGCCATAGGGGTGGGACCTGCTGTGTGTGTTGGGGTGTGCATCGTAGTTGGAGAACATGGCCCAGCCTTTGACTGGAGCCAGGAAACGTGTGGGGCCTGGAGGAGATAAAACGAGTGATGGGTCAGGTGGTGTTGATTGTGCAGAGCCCCTGACACCAAGCTGAGGAGCCTGCACTTGATCCTCTGATGGATGTTCTTGTGCAGAAAAGTGACAGAGGCGAGGGCTGTGTTGTGTGGAGACGATTCTGGCGAACACGGGGAAGATGGGTTTAGGAGGGAGACACTAGAGGACGTGGGACCACTCAGGAAAGTTGCTGTAGTCCCTCCGGGGGGGATGTGGCCTGAGCTGTGGTAGAGGTGGAAGGGAGTGCCTTTTTGAAGATGGGCAAGGGTGACATGCCCTCAGATGGATGTGGAGCAGGTGACACAGGAGAGCCTTGTGTGCCTACAAGAAGATGGCCCCTGAAGTGTGTTCACTGCCCAGACGTCATGGTTTCCACTTCAGTTCACAGGTAGGACATGTACACTGGGCTGGCACGCTCACACTCAGCTCATTTCCTCTTTTCAAACCTACCTGCGATGCCTGGTGTCTCAGGCTGTTGAGATGAATGAGATTTGGATGGACTGACTTCTGTCTTCTTTGTTCTTCCAGGACCACAGTCGACCTGTTTCACTGCACTTGGGTCAGGTTGCAGTACGACATTGCCAGTGGCATCTTATCTGAGCGGGTCAGGATATTTAATGTATTAGCTGGGACAGTTAAGACATCAGCTGTCCGGCAGTCGCCCTTATCAGGCGCACGGCTGCTGGGAACCTCTGACCAGCCGGCACAGATATCAGTGTCCATACCTTTCCCTGCTGGCTGCCTGCCTGACCCAGTCTTGAGTTGGCAACTCCCTACTCTTTATTTTACACATGATTTTAATGGGCTTGGTTATTTTTAGTGACTGTCAGACCAGAAGGAGTTGCTCCACAGAGACACGTTGATTCAAAACCACTGGTTGTTGGTCCTTCTAAAGTGGTGTGTTGAGATGGGAGGAAGAAGAACTGGGCAAGGTGGATGCAAGACTCAGGGGTAGTGCTCTCTACCGTGCTGCGGGGGGCAGGGGGCAGCTTGCTGGCCATATGTGGGTCAAAGTAGATGGAGCATCGTGGGATTCTAGAATGGTCATTTGGACTTGGTGAGGTTTTACAGTCAGTGTATTCTGCTTAGGAAGGCAGGAAGGCAGGTGGTATTGCTGCCTGATTTGGATGACTTTGCTCCGTGGGAGAGACATAGATGGAGGGCTTCCTGTAGCCACTGCCTTGCAGACTTGGTGACCCCAGTGTATGCCAATACCTGGAATAATGGCTGGCATTTGATGAGCAACTCGTAAGTATTTGTTGATTGAATGGATTTGCCACAGAGGGGGAGACCCAGTTAACAAGGAGCGGCCTCCATTCCTGTCATGTTAACGGACAACACTCCACATAATAGCTACAGAATTGTGTTTGGGTAAATGGCCTTGGAAGTGCAGCATAGTTCCCTAGGCACTTGTTCCTGGAATACTTAGTTTGAAAAAGTTTTAATGAGTACGGTTTTCTTTTTAGGCCTGCCGCTTGTGAAATATCCGTCTGTTCTCTGTTCACGGCCCATCCAGAAAACCCGTTTCTTGGCCCCAGCCCTCACACATTCTCTCTCATCCATCCGTCTGTCCATCCATGCAACAAACCAACATTTATGGAGCACCTGCTGTGTACTCGCCAGACCCTGTGCTTTGGGGATGGAGGGAAGGAGAGGTGGGGCTTGGATGAAGGCAGCTGGACCTGCCCCAGGGAGTGCTTGGTCTGAAGTCAAAGTAAGACAGGCGCACAGGTAGCTGTGGTGCAGTGTGATAAGTGTGCAGGTGAGAAAGGCGTGTGCGTGCTTGTGCAAACACAGAGGAGAGGGCACTTCCTGCGCTGGGGAGGAGGGTAGAGTGGGGGAGGCTGCCAAAGGAGGGAGTGTTTGGGCTGAGCCTGAGCTGACCATGGGTGGGCTTCTAGGGCCTGCTTTGTGGGGAATGTCCTAGCTGGGGAGTTATAGCAGGGGCGAGGGAGGTGGTGGGTTCAAGTGCTGTGGCCTTTATCGTCCTCTGTCCAGCCTACGCTTAACCCACTGGGACCTCTGTTTTGAGTACCACTCGGTCCCAGCCCTCATCATTTTACCAGATTCTTTTTAGAGCTGGAAAGGGCCATTGGGAATCCTTCCTTCCAGCCGATGACTAAAAATGGCATTTCCTGTCCAGCAGACCCTCTGTTTGCCGCCTCTAAGTCCATCTGAGGGTCTGCCAATAGAGGAGTCAATTCGGGTCAGCAGAAGGGATTAACCGCCCCTAGAAGGCTCTTTTCCCAACCTCCATTGTGAGCTCCTTCTAAATTAAGAGCCATTTTAGAAAGACATCAGAAAAGTAAGATTTGGAATGACCTAGACAGACACTTGGGCTCACCTCCCTCACTGGCTGTGTGCAGAAGCTGTGTTTTTTCAGTTCATGCTCTGTGGGTGTTAAAATTACGTACCTGGGTGGTTAGCCCTGACCCAAAATAGAGAGACCTAGGTGACGCACGGGTTAGATAGGGGGCCAGTTGTGTTTTGGTGACCCTGGATATTCAGGGTGCCATGTCCTATTTGTGGCTACAGGAGAAGCTCAAGGTGGCCGTCTGGATTTGGGGAAATAACAAATTGCTTCAGGTCGCAGTTAGTGATGTATCTGGGACTAGAGCACTGTTGGCTTGCTCCCTCCCAGCCCAATTCTTTCTGCTGCTCCAGCTTTACTCTAACTAGTTCTGTCCCAGTTGGAAACCTGCTAATGAGTCATTGGCACCATGATAATAAGTGTTACATAGGGCTTGTCCTGGATCATAATCGGAAACAGTAAATCCAGAAAGCGGATCGTTATGGGCAAGGAGGAAGAGTGTCAGAATGGTGATTTTTTTTTTTTTTAAAGATTTATTTATTTTTATTGTTTTAAACAGAGACAGACAGAGAGAAGGGGGAGGGCCCATAGCAGTCTCCATAGTTGTAGGTCATCAGTCTTCAACATGGTTTTGTTCCACACAGGTGGGGGCCATGCAGGGTGGGAACTGGGCTGGGAGGCTCCCACCTGGGAGGCATGCCCCCTCGAGCCAGGGGCTGAACCTGGGATCTCCCACATGGGAAGCACATTCCAGTTCAGCATATGGGTCCACATGGGCCGAGCCCAGGATTCAATCCTCAGTCCCCAGGGCTGCAAAGCAAGCGCTCAACTCACTGAGCCATCCAGGCTCCCTCTCACCCCACTTCTTTTTTTTTAATCATTGTATTTGCTGTCTAACAACTGCCATAAGATTAGTGTTAAGGAAACTATCCATAGAGGCTCCATCCTTAACACACCTGTTTTAGTTTTGCAAATTTGCTGTTTTTATCAAGCACAATGTGTACATATTTTTATGTACATAGTTGGAATCGCAGCCTTTTCTTTCTTTGTAGTCTATTTGTCTAGTGTTGTCATAAGAATATTCCTTATTTCTCTCATCTTTATAATTTATATCTTTTAGAATGACTGGACAGTGTTCTGGAGTTTTGGTGCCCCCAGTTCTGTCCTTGAGGATTGGAGTGCGGTTGTTTCTTCTTCATGCCCACCCGCCCCTTCTTGCTTCTCCAGTAATGCTGTCAAGAAAATCATTGATGGGGAAGCCAGGATGGCTCAGTGGGTTGAGTGCTCACATTGCAGCCCTGGGGTCCAAGGATTGAGTCCCGGCCCTGGCCCATGTGGATCCATATACTGAACTGGGGTGTGTTTCCCACCCCCGTTCGGTTCCTGGGGCAAGCTTTCCATGTGGGAGGCCCCGGCTTGCGGGGACGTGCCTCCCATGCTGGAGACCCTTTGCTGGGTTCCTGCCCTGCGAGGCCCAGCACCCAGCTGTGGAATGAAACTGTGGAAAACGAATGACGTGCAACTATGGAAACTGCTCTGGGCCCTTCCCCTTCTCTCTGTCTGTCTCTCTGTCTAAAACAATAAAATAAATGTTCAAAAAAGAAAAAATGCCCTTGCTCATTGAGCCACCTGTTTCTGTCCAATGGTTGTCTGCAGAGGAATCATATTTCCAGGAAGTCGGAAGTCGGAAGGAAAGAGGCTGAACTCCAGTGCCTTAGTTCTGACTGTTGTTTTTACTCTGGGTTATGGTTGTTTTGTATAACACAAATACAGATGTACAGATAAAACAAGGGTACATTTTAATTAGGCTGACCAGACGTCCCGTTTGAAACTGGATGGAAAACAGTGGTCCTGGCCCATTTCAAAGGGTACAATATCAGCCTAGTCTCGCTGAGCTAAATTCAGGGTGTGAGTGGGCTGACCAGGTGTACCATTTGAAACGATACAGTACCATTGGTTTTTGTCCCATTTAAAACAGTTTAATGAATTACTAGAAGGCAGATGCCCTTGTACCACCACTCAGGTCAAGAGCTGTCTGCCAGCTGGAAGTCCACCCTGTGCCCCCTCCCAATCACATACCCTCCTGGCCCCAAGAGCAGCAACTACCCTGACACAATTGTAATCACTTCTTCACCTTCTTTCCAAGTTTTCTCTCTCACGTTGTGCATCTCTGAACATGGCAGTTTAATTTTGCCTTAAAAATAAAAACAAGTTCTTTGTATGTGATGCATGGGTGATGTGATGTGGACTTGTACATCTGGAAACTATCTAATTGTTACCAACCAATGTCACCCCATTAAATTTAACAATAAAAAATAATTAAAAAAAAACCCCACAACTGTCTCTCAGATCTCCTTTTAAACTGAAGTTGTCTTCTCCATTTCTTCTCTTGCCTGTATTCTGTTGAAGAACCTGGGTCATTTGTCCTGAGAAGTTTCTAGAACTTCCCATGTGCTAGACCTTGCTGATTGCAGTCCCAGGTAGTTTAGAACATTCCTCTGAATTTCCTGCAATGTGCAGTTGCATCTAGTGCTTGAATCAGTCCTGGGCTTGAATTTTTTTGCCCCCTCTGGAGAGAGAGGCATGGGGGGCTAGATTTGGTCATGGGTAGTGGAGTGTTCTTCAGCAGGAGGGATGCCCTGGCTAATCGTCTCCTGTTGAAATGGTGTAGCCACTGGTACCCAATTCTTAGAGCCTTCCCTTCAATAGAAGTGGCGAAATTGTGATGTTCCAATGCTGTTATTCCTTCTTCATGTATTTGTTGGAATGCTACTATAAAGAAAAATTGCCCACTTGCTATTTTTAACAGCTTTGTTGACATTCACAAACCATACATTTCATCTATCTGAAGTGTACACAATCCAGTGACTTTTGTGGTATATTCATAGAGTTGTGTATCTATCACCATGATCAATTTTAGAACATTTCATTAAGCCTCCACCACCCAAAAAAAATCCTTCTCACCTTAGTTGTTACCACATAAACCCCACAACCCTAAGCAACCACTACTCTAATATCTGTCTCTAGATTGACCTATTCTGGACATTTTAAATAATCTGTGATACTTTGTAACTGGCTTTGTTCACTTAGTGAACTATGTTCAAGGTCTATCCATGTTATAGTGTGTGTCAGAACTTCGTTTCTTTTTATTGCCAAATAATATTCTAGTTTATGGATAAGACCACAGTTTCTTTATCCATTCATCAATTGATAGACATTTGGGTTGCTTCCACTTTGGGGCTATTATGGATAATGCTGCTGTGAATATTTTTGTATAAGTTTCTGTGGGAACATAATGTTATGCTTCTTGAATCTATACCTAGGAGTGTAATTGCTGGGTCAAATGGTAACTATGTTTAACCATTGGAGAAACTGTTAAGACTGTTTCCCAAAGGAGCTATACAATTTTATATTTCCATCCACAGTTTATAAAGGTTCCAATTTCTACCAACATTTATTATCTGTCTTTTTTATTGCAGCCATCCTAGTGGTATGAAGTGGTTCTGATTGTAGGTTTGATTTGCATTTCCCTAATGACTAATGATGTTGACTGCCTTGTTATGTGCTTATTGGACTTACGGAGAGCTATCTATCTGTCATCTATTTTGCTCATTTTAAATTGAATATTTGCCTTTTTATTATTGAGTTGTAATAGTTCCTTACATATTCTAGATAGAAAGAAGTCCCTTATCAGATAAGTGATTTGCAAAAATTTTCTTTCATTCTGGGTTGCCTTTGTACTTTCTTGATGTCTTGGTGTCCTTTGAAGCACAAGTGTTATGTTTTCACGATGTCCAAGTTTATTTCTTCTTTTGGTGCCATACCTAAGAAACCATTGCCTAATGAGAGGTCTTAAAAATCTGTGCCCATGTTTTTTCCTGAGAGCTTCGTGCTTTCAGCTCTTAGGTCTTTGATCCATGTCGAGTTAATTTTTGTATATGCTGTCACCTGCTCTTTGGTGCCTAGTGCTACTGCTGATGGCAAGATCAAAGCTTAATTTCCCCCCTTGCTTACCAGTTTTCATACCAAGGTGTGGGTCGGTTCCCTAATCATCCTGTGAAGTTGTCCGGTGTTTCTTTTGTCATTGGGAGCACTCATATTTAACCATGAGTTTGTATATTATTAAAGCCAATTAAATTTAAAAAAATTTTGTGTACTGTGACACATACAGATATGCAGTATGCAGAGAAAAGCGATTTTTTTTTAATCTTTTTGTTTCTTATCCCGCTATCACATCCTAAATTTTTATCTGCCCAATTGCCTTCCAGAAACATGCCAAAGGCCAGGATTTGTTTGATCAGATTGTGTACCACTTGGACCTCGTGGAAACAGACTACTTTGGCCTCCAGTTCCTTGACGCTGCCCAGGTTGCGGTATGTATTCCTTTGATTCCTTGCAGAACAGATTGGCTTTTCGTGCTGATCACAGATCCACGGTGGCTAGAGATTGGTAGAGAAACATAGGAGTAAAACCGTGGTATTGTTGTCATGAGGGGCCTTGGGATGGTGGTGATGGTGCCCATGTGAAATGCATTCATGATGCCCCACCCTTGAGGTGGCCAGCAACCGGGAGAGGAAGAGAGAAAGCATGTTCATATCACACATGAGGATGCATCAGGGAAGCATTTCCAAGCAGGGAATGCGATACAGGCAGGTTTCTAGAGTCAGTAAAAATCATGATAGAAATTTTTTCAGTGGAGCTGCGTTTGTTTAACCAGTGGAGGGGTTGCACCACCATCTTCTCATGAAGTCTTGCTGGGCGTAGATAGAGAGCCAGTGCTGTGAACACTGCTGCATCCCAGACAGGCTTGGGGTGGGGTGGGCTGTTGCAGTGGGCCTTGGCAATGCCCGAGAACATCTTCCAGGCTCCCAGAGGCTGTCTTAGGTCATCATAGACTTCCCTTGCTTTGCCTGAGGCAGAACAGTTTGCGGTGGAGATGCTAACATGAGCCAACTCGGCACAGCTCAGAATCACTCATTTAGAAAGCAGAGACTCCCTCCCCAATTCAGCTTTGGGTTTCAAAGGTCATTTTTCAACAATCTAAAAATATTTATTGAATGCTTCTTAGGCTGTGGGCCCAATGCTAATAAGCACTGTGGAGAAAGCAGTGAGTACGTATATAATATGACAGATAGTCGTAATGTGTTAGGGAATATAAAACAGAGTGCAGGGAAAGACAGAGGAAGAGGTTACAGTATGATTTTAGACCGCATGTGAAAGGGTGGGTTCCCTGAGGCCATGTTTGAGCTAGGCACCTGGAGCTCCTCATACGTGGCTGAGCCTTTCCACCTGAAAGACACTTCTTAGATGCTTCCCAGAGGCCCCGCGTGACAGTTGTGAAAATGCTCAGAATTGTTGCCTGGGAGCTGGGTCTGCCCGAGAAGGGTAGTGTGATGCTGAATCTGCAGCTGATACAGTGGAATCGGGACTTGAATGCATCCGGGTTACGGTGCCTCCTGGGTAGCTTCACCCTGTGCTCCCTCCAGATGTCCCATCTGCACTTTCAGGACCTCTTGTCTGCTCACAGCGCATCCCCTCACCGCCCCCACCCCACTGTTGCCGAGAACACTCCAGCCTCCTTGATTTAATGGTCCTGATTTCTTCTCCATGTCCCAGCTGCAGACGCTCCACCGGGGCCCTGGGGAGGGCAGACCAGTGCTGTTCTTCCTACCTCCCTGTCCTCTGCTGCTTCCCTTGAGGTTGGGCCACCCAGGGCTCTGCCCTCTCACCTCAACACTGTCAGACCCATCCCTCCACGCCTCTGGCAACCTCAGAATTCAAGTTGCTGACCCTTAAAAATATTCTGGATGCTGTGTCTTCCCACTGAAGCTTCGTCTGACCAAACCCTCACCCAGATTCACTTTGGGCCCTGTCACCCCTCAGTTGCTCCAGGACCCAGAGTTTGTTATTCTCCATTGCATGGTAACCTCCCTTGATTCCATCTTTCCAGACCCTCTGCATCTGACCTTGGCCCTTAGCAGTCCGCTTCTGCCTCCTCCTCCCCTCCCCCAGCCTCTCCTATCCCTTGCCTTCCTCCCAGCCTGGCAGAGCCTCAGCCATCTCACCTGTTTCCTCACTTGCCCTTTGATTCTCCTGCCCCCCGACTGTCCCCTGGCATCCCCTTGACACTCAGGTCCATCTGTTTCCTCTGCTGCTTCTCCCAATCTGCCAAATGTTCTGGAGAGTCCTGGGC
The DNA here is from genome assembly GCA_004027555.1 of Craseonycteris thonglongyai. Lineage (NCBI taxonomy): Eukaryota > Metazoa > Chordata > Mammalia > Chiroptera > Craseonycteridae > Craseonycteris > Craseonycteris thonglongyai. The sequence continues at coordinate 98,693 of PVKE010000255.1, read as the reverse complement.
GGTGTCTGTTGGCACCAGCACAGATCACAGGTTCAACAAAGTCCAAGCCCCTGAGACGTGCTTGGAGCCATGTTACTCCCTAGTAGACTTTTAAATGTTGCTTCTTTGCATCTTGGCCAAAGACATGTAGTCCAGTCCCCACAGAGACTCTGTTCTCACAGTTAGCCTTACCTCCTGCTGAGAAAACCAGGCCATTTAGCTAAAAATTCTTTTCTTTCCCTTAAGCCAGGGGTCCCCAAACCCCATACAACAGACCAGTGCCAGAGCATGGCCATTAGGAACAGGGCCACACAGCAGCCGGTGGGCTAGAGAAGCTAAATCTGCATTTACAGCGCTCACGTTACCACCTGAGCTCCGCCTCCTATCAGATCAGTGGCAGCCTTGGAGCAGGAACCCTACTGTGAACTGCGCATGTGAGGGATCTAGGTTGTGGCTCCTTATGAGAATCTACTGCCTGATGATCTGAGGTGGAGCTGAGGTGATGCTAGTGCTGGGGAGTGGCTGCAGATACAGATTCACATTAGCAGAGAGGTGTGACTACACAGAGACTATCACAAATCACTTGCTTGCAGACTCCTGTTAAAACCGTATCAGTGAGTGACTAGTGACAATTAAGCTGCATTCGGTGGTGCTTGAATTATCCCTCCGCTGCTCCTGGTCTGTGGATAAAATTGTCTTCCACTAAACTGGTCCCTGGTACCCAAATGGTTGGGGACACTGCCTTAAGACAAAACAGTCCTCGTCACTGCTTTGTTTTAAGGGAGTATGCCTGTTTCTCCAGTGTTTACACCCTACACCTGCATTAACAGTCCCATTTCCAGTTGCTTCCTGAATGCCAGATTTAGAGTTCACCCCTCTTTCCCCAGCATCTGACCCTTGTCAGCCCTCCTCTTCCCTGAAACTTGGCTCTATTCTGCCTTCTCCTGTATGTCTTACCCTGTGTGGCATTTTTGACTTCAGACTACCCACTGCCCTGGACTAGGAATCAGACCTCTGACTCATTGGGTGGGCTTTAGATAAGCCACCTTTTCTTCCTCAGTCTCAGTCTTCTCATCTGTAAAATGAGATTCTTGGACCTGTTCTCCCAAGAGCTCTTCCAGTTCTAAGGTCCAGTGATTCTGAGTCTAAAAGAGTAGCTAGGTGTGTCTTCCCCACATGTCTTTTCTAGCTAGAAAGGACATCTCCACCATTTCTGCCATTACAGCCATGTGCCTGTTGCCTTGGTGGCATGTCCTCACCCCCAGGTGACCCCTCTCCAGCTATTCAAGTTTCCAGAAAGCCTAGCATGTGACTCTATCATGAAAGACTGCTGGGAGCCTCTGGCTCACTTGGCTGCCAGGCTGTCCTGTCCGTCTGTGTTGTCACTGTGCGGCAGGAGGGATGTTCACGACGGGATCCAGGCATCCTTCCCAGGCCAGACTCCTGCAGATGCTCACACTCTGCAGGCTCCAAGGCTATTCTAACATCCAGCTCTGTGCACATGATGTGCCTTTCTTCCCCACAAAAGCAGGTCCAGGGGTCCTCACCTGCCTAACTGCGGACCTGGGAGATTGTGCAGCAGCCGCTCCCAGGGCCCCTCTGCGCGTCACTGTGATTTCTAAGCTGGGCGCCTTCCAGGCCTGGTTCCGGTCATGCCCACGCTTACTTGTGTGCCTTGACTTGTGCTGGTTCCCCTCCTGGAACACCCTTTCTCACCCCATTTCAACTCTGGCCATCCTTGAAGACCGTCTCAGGTGACACTTTGTCGTCACGCTGCACACCTCCTGAGCTCTTGAGGTGTTTTTCTTCCTCTGTTTAAACCTCTGAGCTTATTGGCCTTTCTGTGGCAGCTTGCTCATTGGGCCTTGGGTTCATTCTTTGTGTATATAGACAAAACTTTTCTGATTATACACTGAGACTTAGATTTCCTCTTCCTAATTTGGTGACTCTTGGTGACAAGGCACACACCTGAGAACCCTAGTCCTTCACCCCAGAAGGGACTTTCGGAGCCATCTGTCAGATTTTTCCATCTTCTCGATGGTGAACCCAAAATCTTAGACCTTGGCAAGTCACTCAGTGAGTAGCAAAGCTCGACACAAATCCAGAGTGTACAATCTCAGGCTCAAGTGCTCTTTTCAGTACGCTGTGTTTTCAGGTCTCGGTTTTCCTCTCTGTACAGTGGAGGGAGATGGAGGGGCTAGTACCTTGTGGGAGGAGAGAGGATTTTGTAATCTCACATGGATATGGGTCTTCTAGCGGGGGCAGGCTGAAGAGGGAACCAGAAGGAATCACATTCCCCAGAGGCAACACGCTGAGCAGGTGAGCTAGAACCTGCCAGGCCGCCTTGCTTGCAGGAGAAACCTTAGCTGTTCAGACAAGGGCCCTGTGGGTGGGTTCTCTGAGATGTCATTTGGGCGTCATTGGTTTTCTGAGGGCCTGGTACAGTGCCCTTGGTGGCAGGTGACTGGATGTCGTGGTAGGTGTATTTCGGTGGAAAGTGAGGTGATATGTGGGGATCCACAGGGAACAGTCCACTCAGTCCTTGGTTTATGACTCCGTAATTGAGCCTCCTGCAAGGACTGGCACCCCCACCCAGCCCCTGACATGCACATCAGGGCTGGCAGCGGCAGGGCTCTTGGCACAGCTCTCCTTGAAACCAGCTTCTGTCCCCGCTCTGTGCAAAGAGCCAAGCCTGGTTTCCATAGTGCCCTGCCCAGCCCTGAAGCAAGGTCAAAGTCCATTGCCATCACCTATATTTAGCAGTTGAGACTGGGGCCTCCTGTTTCCTTTTCCATATCCAAGCAGGAAGGCCCCCGGGAAACCCTCTCTGTAGACCTCACTTTTGCACAGCTCCAAGGAGGGGCTCGGGTTCTGATTTTACATATCCCAGCTTCCTTGTGAGAGCCCAGGTTCTGACCTGCACCCACTCAGCTTTCTCACAGCCTGTCCAGCGGCTGCTGGAGAGCTGGCCAAAGAGCAGACCCATCTGACAAAGGATGAAGCTGAGGCTCAAAGACATTAGGAATGTTGTGATGGTTAAAATAGGGACCGAGCCTGCGTTCAGAACCTGGTCTCATCCCAAAGCCCCGTACTTTCCACTGGGCTCTGCTGGTTCTGTTACATGTGGTCACATGACACACACACTGAAAGAACATTCAGTCACTAGCCATTCAGCAAACTTTGACTTGGAGCTCACTCAATGCCAGGCCCCATGGTGCAGAAGCAAGACGGACAGTGGCCCCGCTGCCTGGCCCAGTCTGGTGGAGGTGGACTGCCTACGTGACATCAGTGACATCGATGAGATATGCAAGGGATCAGAGGGGAAGGGTGAACATGGGGTGGGCCACAGAGCCTGAGAGGAGTGGCAGGATATTTGGGACAAGGGTAAAAACAGTCCCCTCACCTCCCCAGCAGGAGCCTCCCTCTGCCTCTCTGGGGCAGGTGTTCTAGAAGGTAGGTGTGGGTCATCATAAATCCATTCCTATGCCCCTCCCAGCATGAAAAGGGAGTATTTTATGCTGATAAGGTTTACAGCAGGAATCCAGAAAACGTAATGTGGGCCTTTCTCTCACAAGCTGTGAGATGTTTTTCCTCTAGTCTCTACAGTGTGGAATCAGGTAGGTAGATGGGTGAGAAGAGGACCAGGGCTGCGAGGTGAGGGTGATACAGACATAGTGACTGCGGGGAGGGCTGAGTGGACCCCAAAGGGACTATTGCAGGGTGACAGACTCTGGAATGTCATTGCATTTACCTCTTGTCGTTGCTATTACTGAACGTCTCTACGGTCTCAGATGTACCTGGAAGGGAAGTAGGAGAGTGTAGACACTGATGATGGGCTGTGGAACTAGAGGAGAAAAATGTAAAAACCTTTGCTTCCATTTCAGTGGTTCATTACAGTTTCCATAGACACTCAGCTGATACTTCAGACAGTGTATTAGGGCACAGAGGAGGAAACTGAGGCTGGGGGGGAAAGGAGGGGTCCTTGTTCATAGGCACATACCAGGTGAGTGACAGAGCTGGGACTTGAACTCAGATCTCCTACCTCCTTCCATTTTAATACGAAGCAGTATGAACTCGCTCAAGAAATGCCACAGGCTCCCGGCCCCCTGTTTCTGAGTGCTGGTTGGGCGAGTGTTTTCCTGCCCATGTGCAGATGTTGGTGCTGAATGGGAAGCAGTTGATAAAGGGGTCTCTGCCGTTGATTTAGAAGAATCCCCAAGGAAACCTGGAGTAGCTGGTGTGAAGGGGTTTACAGGGCTTCGTTCTGGGGAAGAAGGACAGATCCCTCCCATGGGCAGAGAAGGCACTTAACCTGTGTATAGAGCAGAGACCCAGAGAGCTGGATGCAGATGCAGCTGCATGTGGACTTGGAATCCTGCCTCCAGGGCGCCCTCGGTGGCCACCCCCATCTGCTCTGAGGCCTGAGAAAGTGATGCATGTGACGTAATCCAATGTGTATTTTTTCTCAACACCACTTAATTAAGTCTGACACTTTCTACCTAGAGATAGCTTCAGCATCCCACAGGTTAAGGACTCAGTCTCACAAGACATTACTTGCCAATTGCAAGAATTTAGACAATGACATTTTATAACCAGCCTTATGCATGTCAGTTTCAGAACTGATGTGCTATTAGCATAGATGGCTTTTGCCAGATCATCTCACATCTTGATTTATGGAAAGGACTTGGATGAGAAATTCAGATCAGAAACCACCTTTCTAATACCCATTAGAGTGTGTGAGTTAAATGTCTTGCCCTTTGAACTCAGAAACGCACCTGTCTGTCTCCAGTGACTGCTTTAGTGGTCTGTTAACAGGGCTGGAGCCGTTTGCCTTGGCCTTTGCTGACAGGCAGCCTGGCTATATTTAGCCAGAATGCAGATGAGTGTCCAAGACAGGGTCTGGCTTCCAAACTGAGTGTGGGAAACAATTTACTAAATGCCACGTAGGGCCTTCGTGCCCAGGTATTCCTCGTGACGTAGTCTTGTGGGATGCAATACGAGTGGTCAGTGACTGCAGGTCAGTTCCTGCAGCTAAGAAGAAAGTTAGGTCACTTTGAACGTGTTGGATACAAGATAGGTTCTAGTCAGTCATCTTTCGTTTTAGGATGGGGACTGGGTTTTTTTATTTTTATTACCACTGATGCTCGCAAGCAAGCCTGAACTGAACCCCACGGGGTCAAGGAGCTTTTACAATGGAGCTGTTTCTGATTCATTTCCCAGCTTAGTGATGAATGGGCCTCCATCCTGGCAGGTCCTTCTCTGGGCAGAAAAGATGGAAGCCAGCCCACAAGGATAAGGGAGCTCCGTTAGCAGTGTGGCCAGAGGGAAAGCCAGTCGGCCGCCCAGTAGGTGCATCTAGCCGTGATCTGAGTTAACACCAGCTGTAGACATTTGGTCAGTAAACCCTGGATTTTACAGAGCCCCATTGGCAGTTTTCAGAAGGGGTCATGGGTGTTTCAAGATCTCCAAGATCATGAGGACACCTTCCTGGGTAGGAGAAGATGCGGGAAAATTTCAGCACTAAATATTTAATGGGCACACTGGGCTTCTTCAAAAAAAAAACCAACCCTAATGCTCTGAGATTCTGTCTGGCCCATTTCCCGTTTACCCTGAGAATCGTTGCTGGCAATGCTTGCAGCTGCGGCTTGCACCCCGAGACAACTCGCGGATGATGGTCCTAACCTTACCCCAAAAGTTCCGTGCTGTGGAATTTACCACATGAAAAAATATTATTAAATACTGATCATCATAGACATTTCTGTTACATTGGGATTCGAGACAAACTCTGTTTAGAAATAACTCCAAATAGTTTTTATATTTTCACATTGAAAACTGTGTTTATGTAAATGAAATGAACATAGCAGTGAGCTGCACTTTTTTTTCCCCTAAGCAGGAAATGGGTTAATGGATCTTGGGTGGGATCTGGGTGTGAGTGTTGGTGCTCAACCTAGGTTGAAAACCACTGCTAAGGAAACACCACAGGTTGGATTTGGATAAAGATAAGAGTTTGATGGTAGAAGAAGAGGAATGGTGGGCTTAAACTTGTTCTATTCAAATTATGATAAGGAGACTTGAAACAGGAAAGAAATGTGACAACATCCATCAGCTAAGAGCCTCTGGGTCTAATAACCTTAGAAGGCTGGTTGCAGGGCGAACTGTCTTTGCCTGGGAATGGTGAATTCATTTGAAAATGAGAGGAAACAGGTTTAGTCATAGACATTAGTGTGATACTTTGGCAGGGAAATAAATACTATAATACTTACATCACATCTGTATCTGCCCTCTCAGGGGCTAAGATTCAGGGTTTTATTTCAGCCTGGTTGAGGGCAGCAGTGAGACCTACTTCTAATCCGGGCAAACTGATCATCACAGAACTGCCTTGACAGGCAAACAGTGAAAGAACAGCCCATCTCCATGAAAATAACATTCTCACTAAAAGTAAAGAAATTATGGAGCAGAGTAACAAAGAAAAAAGTAAGCAGCATTCACAGCCTCACATCTAAAAATAACCCACATATCTTGATAGAAAATAACAATTTTATATCAATGGGATCCTCCCTGATTTTTTTTTTTTTCATCTGACATTGTACTGTCACATGAGTAAACTTAGGCCCGTATCAGCTTTAGAGTCTGAATAGTATTTCATTGTATGGTTGAACCATTTTTTTAACCCATCTTTGTTGATGAGGTTGCATCATGTCATTTCCAAGTCAAAGCTGATAACAGAGACAGCATCCTGTACATGTGCTTTTGAGGTACGCATCCGGCTGTGGTGAACTGCTGCTGCTTTTATGACTCGTGGCTTGGCCCGGGGAGTGGAGATGACAGAAGCCCACGTTCTCCTGTTGCTCAGCGTATTGCATTCTAATTCATCTTGTTACTTGCTTTGTGTTTCTTACCCCTCTCCTCCCACATAGTCCTAATGGCAGGGGATAGAGTACACTGTACTACTTGAGGCCCCGCCCTTGCTCATTGTTAGAATGTTCTGCATTTAGGTTGCCTCTGAAAGTAGAGTGACAGCAGGATGGCCTCTGATTCTGAACAGCTAGTGAGAAACCCACTCGGGCTGTGTCATTCCGGCTGTCACTCTCAACAGCACAGTGCCAGCATGTATTGCCTTTACCTGAAGTGGTGGGGGAAAGTTCCTGTTCGCTTCATTTTAAAAAAAGACATCATATCAAGCATGGATTTATTTCTCAAGAATCTAGTAAGGTCCCACTGGGTGCCACACTCTGTGCTCGGCCCAGGAAACACAGAAATAGTGGCCCTGCCTTCCCGGCTTAGTGTCTCACGGAAGGGCTCATGGTGTATTGATCCTCAGTGCCCTTTCCTGTGGAAGTTAAGCGGCTGAGGCACGGCAGGACTGTAGTTAGCATCAACAACTTTGACATTACAGCAGAACTTTTACATGAGGAAAATGGGTTTATCATTTCCTTGGATGGATAAGACTGAAGTGCTTTTGTTTGTTTTGTTTTGTTTTCTGGTGAAAAACTAGAGGAAGTTGAATTGCCCTCTTTGGTCACAGCAAAAGTGTTCTTGGACACATCCCTGCCTGTCATTCCATCTTCAGCGTGGGTCATTTTCCTGGCAGAAGCATAGAGGGGTCTTGGATTTTGGGTTATAACCTCAGAGTTTTGGGTGACAGAAAGACAAGACCATTGATGGTCACAGATTCTTAGCAGTGGGGCGTGTAGTCTTAACTAGATTAATAGACTTGGAATCACTGGAGAAGATTGAGTGTAACTTGAGAAACTCAGAAGTGGCTCCACTGACTAGAAGGGATTTTACTGACCAATTTGTTGAAGGGTTTTAAGGTCATTCAGAGCCCTCTCGCCCCCGGGTGGGGAGGAGGGGGGAGCATTTAATGTGCATCAGCACAAATTCTTTTATACCATGACTGCATATTCCCAACCTAAGGGCTTGTGCTCTGGTCCCATCTCTGGTTTGATGGGTAGAATTACTACGGTTCGAGGAGGAGGGTAACTCGGGTCTGTAAACTCTTGCTGATGAAATATTCCTAAAGAAGTATATTCTCTCTTTTCAGCACTGGCTGGATCATTCCAAACCCATAAAAAAGCAGATGAAAAGTAAGTAAGCAGAATGTCCTGCTTGTTTATTTCTTTTATCGGAAAGTAAACCCTCTTGCCAACTGTTTTTGAGGTGTTCTGTTTTCATTAGAACTTGGGAGTATTTTTCAAATAGACTCCATTTTCAGTGGATGATTTTTAATTTCTTAAGGCTGGCCAAGTGTTAGAGTTTAAAATTTTCAACTAGAGTTTTTCGTAGATGTTGTAAAAACTCTCTTGCTCTCATTTGAAATCAGACATGCCTGCCAATGAGAACTGATTAATCTGCTGTTTGAAACATGACTTTCCACTCCATTCACTTTGTTATGAGTAATAAAGTATACATAGAGTACAGATTATTTGACTGTTTATATGTCTCTTTCCTTTAGCCCACTTAGTATTTTGTAAAAACCAGTATCAAGTTGGAGCATCATTGGCAATGAAGGGTGAAAGTAAAATGTCAGGTCTTAGTAATTCATGTAGATGATTATAGTTTTCTTCCAGAATGAGGTTACTAGCTAAAGCAGGTATATCCAACCTATTCGCTTCCCTGGGCCAGATTGAAAGAAGAATTGTCTTGGGCCACACATTAAATACACTAACACTGGGGAAGCCGGGATGGTTCAGTGGGTTAAGCGCTCACTTTGCAGCCCCAGGGACCGAGGATCGTATCCTGGTCCCAGCCCGAGTGGGCCCATATGCTGAACTGGGGAGTGCCCCCAGTTCAGTTCTCACCAGAGTGAGACCCCGTCCCAGTTCCTGCCCTATGCAGCCCCGCGCCCACCTGTGGAATGAAACTATGGTGAAAAACCAATGATGTGCAACTATGGAGACTGTTCTGGGCCCTCCCCCTTCTCTCTGTCTCTTATCTCTGTATCTCTCTCTCTCTCTGTCAAAAACAATAAAAATAAATCTTAAAAAAAATACACTAACACTAACGAGGGCTGATGAGCTAAAAAAATTAAATCGCAAAAAAATCTCATAAAATTTTAAGAAAGTTTATGAATTTGTGTTGGACAACGTTCAAAGCCATTCTGGGCCACATCTGGTTTGCAGGCCACGGGTTGGACAACATTGAGCTAAACCATCTTTGCCAACACAGTTCATTTTAGTTTTTCAAATTGAGTTTGAAAATAACTTACTAGCTTTGTATGTGCTGTTGTGCCTTTCCAGTGTAGTGGTGAACGTGTTAAAAGATTTAACGTGTTTTTCCTTTTTGTCCATTCTGTGACCTTCAAAATTGGGAAAAAACATCTTCAACCTTCCATCTCCAAATGTTTAGTTGGACCTGCTTATGCTTTGCACTTTCGAGTTAAATATTATTCTTCAGAACCAAACAACCTTCGTGAAGAGTTTACAAGGTAGGACAAAATGCAGAACAAGACTCCTCTTCCCCCAATAGCACTTGTGTTGGTTATAATTTATGGATCTTTTAAATTGTGGGTTTGCCTCCCCTTCCATTTGCTGTCTTTATATTCTGAGCAAGAGTTATTGACACTTTGTGCTTAGCTCTATATTCTGTTGGAAATCCACACTTTGCTTAATTTGACCTTTTTCTTAGTGAATCAAAATAAAAAGATTTATGTTCTTGTCACATTTCTGTTTGGCTGGACTTCAGGTAATTTGATTAGTTGTTCTATGGCACTTTATTTTTGTCTCAGATACAAAAAGGGAAAGCAGGTACTGGAAGAGCATTTCTTAGTCCAAAATTGTTGTCTTATTATTTTAAGGGACTGCAAAGTATTCCCTTGATTGTTCTAGTCACAAAGTTGTTAGAGACTTTTTATGTTATCTTTCAGCCCCGCTGAATTTCTTTTATGGTGTGCCTGCCTATATCTGTCAGAGACTTTAGAAACAGTGTTGAAGCAAAAGTGACTTAAAAAACATTCTTAAGTATGGAATTTCCCTCTGGCCACCCTTTTATCAGTGAGATTCTCTACCCATCCCTGCCTGATGTCCCCAGAACCTCCTTGTCATGTCTGTGGGATGGACCGTAGTGGTGACATGGAAGCTGCTTGGTACCAGGGTCCATGGTGGTGACCACTAGCTTAGAGATGACCTAAGTAACACCCTAAAGACTGCTTATCACCCACCCCACCCCCAACAAAGAGGCAGGCCTGTGGTACTTCTGTGGTTAGGTTTTGCTATAGGATTTGGAAGTTCTGGCCTTGTCAGTACTGTGTTCTCCTTAGTTCAATGGTGGCTAAGTAACTGTTGGAGGGAAGAACATTCTGGAATATACCAGAACCTTCAGGTCCCCCCACCTTGTGATTTCTGGGTCACCCACATTCTCCTGTGTCCATTCCGCAGAGACTGCATTGTTTTCAGAGTTCAAACAGATTAAATTATTCTAGTGTTCCCCTTTAGAGTCCTTCATGAAACATACTGCTTCTAGTTGTCATCAAAGCCAGTGCTTCTTAACCAGGGTTGTGTGAATCAGAAACATCTGGAAAGCCATAGAACAAATCAGATTCCTGGGCACCCCTTTTATGTGTGAGATTCTGGTTCCTTAGATCTGGAGTGTGCATCATGGGCAGCTTTGGTTTTTATAAGCACTATGAGTGGTTCTGATGCCCTCATCCACCTGGCAAAAAATCAATTATTGAAGCCTAAAAACTTAATTTTTTTTTTACTAGAGTGAACTCCATGTAGGATATTTGCTGCCTTCTTCCCCGTTTTTCGTTGCGCCTGTAACCAACGTTTGCAGTCCAGTTCCAGGACTTTTTTCATGTGTGTGTGTATTTGCATGATGCAATTAAATTACATCAGAATAAAAAGCCTTAAGCAGTTGCTAACTACAGTCAGCTGTAAACTTTTTGATACCGTCAGCTGCATCCTTTCTGACTCCCTAGTGGGGCTGGCTGAAGGCCACATCCAGTGGCCCCACTTGCCTGTTTTGTTGGCCACATGGCATGTCTATGTGTGAGCACTGTGTGCTATGTTTAACTCCCTGGGAGCACTGATGGGGTTGTAGAGGCCGTTATTGGCCTGTGCCATGTTCCATGTTCCACCCTCCAAGTATCTTGCGAGTTCTATATATGCGCTCACTCTCCTAGCTAGGTCTGCTAGCTAGGAGAACCAGGAGGAGATGCTTCCACCAAAGTTCTCATTTGATTTCGACTCTTCTTCTTACAATGCAGAATTCCAGGCAGTGTGCAGGGTGGGGCTGATGATGGGAAGTTGGGGATTGGAAGTTGGGGATTGGAAGTGGCTGGGAAAGAATTATCCTCTGTTGACTTTTGTATATGTTTGTCAGGTACCTGTTTGTTTTACAACTCAGGCATGACATTCTTTCAGGAAAGTAAGTATATTTTTGTTCTAACTCTTAACCCAGGATAGATCATAGCAAATTTCTAAATGATTCACTGTTTCGTTTTTTAACTCTCTTACCCTTGTTCCCTTTTCAAAATTCAAAAAAAAGTACACCAGGCATTGTAAAGTGAGTCTAATACTTGTATCACTGTCATCATCATCTTATTTTAAATGATTACTCTATGGCTTGAAGCATTTCCAAGAGCATTTAATATCTTAAGTGATGTGTATTTGGGAATAATTCTATCCCTGATCACATCACTGCCCCATTCATAATGGCTTTTGTCGTATTTGCAAGCAAGATACGTTTATTAGTATGTATACACTTACAAGTATTTGGATAGTCAAAAAGTCTCATTCATCGCCATCGGCTTTTAAGTAATGTAAAGAGGTTATGTTCTGATGCTGATAGAAAGGTTCAGACATCTCATCTCATTTCCTTTGCCCCTCTTAAGTTTTTAAATACTAGGCCTTGGCTACACAGTGGTTGTTGGGCACCGGAAGCATTGGCACTGAGGTGGTTAATTTCACATGTAATATTAATTTATTTTCAAGATACAAGATTTAACAGTCATACCTTTTACATGGTGTCATTTTTCAGCATACGTATTGATTATTATTTTATGTGGAAAACTAAAACTATACTGAATCTGAAAAGCAGTACCTGAGACTGACAAGAATGCATTTGTATTTTGAATATAATCTGAGGGAAATTTAAAATGTGATTTCCCAATTTGCAAACTCTCAATAGAAGATGTGCTATAAAAATCGTAGTGGAATGTACACCATAGAACAAGTAGATTGTACAGTGTATACATTTGCCTTCTTCAACCATGCAACACAAATCTTTGACTGATGTGTGTATTATAAGTGTATGTGTATTTTTATCTGCTCCCCCCTTCTCTGTGCTCCTCATACTAAAGGCCTCTTAACTTTAGTAATTGTCTCCAGTTTGGAAAAATATTAATGGCAACACCTTGCATTTGTATAGTACTTCGCAGTTTACGTGCACTTCAGCCTGACATGCTGTACTTCAAAGCAGAATGGTGTTCTGGTCCCAGCACTGCCTCTTACCAGCTGGATGACCTTGGACAAGACACTTTGACACCCAGCTCCCCATCTTTAAAGTGGAGGATGGGGGAGCAGTGGTAATAGCCGTTCTAGGGTTTTACCGACTCGATGCAGTGACCAAATTGGGTAATATGTATGATGAGGCTTTGCAAACTGTGAAGTGCTATACCAATGTATGTCATTGCTATTTTTCTAACTAAGTTTGTAATATTAAATATGATTGAGATCCTGATTTGTAGTAGTAATGTACTTTTATGGCTCTGCCTCAGTTATATCTATTAGAATGCTTGAGTGTATCTAGCTGGCAATGTTATTGTGTCTATTTTTAATATTCTGACCTCAATTCGCAAAAGATTTAAGGCAGCTTGAAAAGACACATGTACTATATCAAGATAAAATAAGTTTAAAAATAATCAGGCGAAGGGAAGGCTTTTCATTCTATTTGCCAAACTTCCCAATTTTTGTAAAATTGTCCACAGGGTTGATAGAAACTATACCTAGATTGGTTTCTTTTACCATGTGATGAAAACTAAGAACTGACTTCAGAAATATGTAATATAAAGTCAGCAAGTTTGCATTATTTTGCTGTGTGGACAGCAAAAATAGAAACCACCAAGAATAAAAGTCAATATCTAAATATCACTACGTTTTGAAAAATGACTTTAATGACATTTTATTATGCCTATTGGTTATTAAAGTTCATATATGGAATTAATTTCTTTTTTTTATTTATTTAAGATTGAAGTGTCCATATGAAACAGCTGTGGAATTAGCTGCTCTCTGTCTACAAGGTACATTATTCTTTAGTGGTAGTGAGCATTTTAATGTTACTGCTTTTGCCATAGCCAATGAGTATCTACTGTGTACTAACACGGTGCTCTGCTTTGGGAGTTTAAGTGAATACTGGCGGCATAAATAAATATGATGCCATCTCCATCCTCAAGTAGCTTGTGGTCCCATGAGGGCCATATGGCAGGACCACATGCTCTGTGTGTCTGTACAGAGTGCAGGGTAGTTTCTCCAGGAGTAGAAGCCTGCAGGAGACTTAGAAAAGAAGGCCCATGGGGAGATGAAGATAACCAAAGGAACCAAGGCAATAAAGTAGAGCAGTATGTGCAGAGCGGCACCAGTGTGGCGTGGTATTAGAAGATGAAGTTCAAGAAGCTGGATAGGTGGGTGACCTGGGACCCCATTTAAAGAGCATGGATTTCATGTTGTCAGTAATGGTGCCTTTGAAGACTCTGGAGAGGGGAGGCAGGCATGGTGAGAGGTGCCTTCTAGAAAGACTTCACTGCCTGTGATGAGGAGAAGGGCTGGGGGTATGATGAGGAGTTATTGCCATAATAAAAAGAAACTGAGCAGGGCTGGGGGTTAAACACACACATGCATGCACACATGCATGCACACATGCACGCACCACCAAAACAAAACACAGAAACACCCAGCGTTGGTGGTTCAAGGAGAAGGACTGGTCATTAGACTTAGATTCTGAGAGAGGAATCAGAGACGATGACTCATTGGCTGTCACCAAGGATAGGTGATGGCATGGTTAGCAGAAGAGCTGGGCTCTGGTGGAGGGGACATCTGAGCAGGGTCCCTTGACTGGGTGGTGCCAGTGGCACCTCCAGTAGCTTCTTCAGTACACAGATCCATTCAATGAGAGAGGTCAGCCAGAAGCATTGACAGGATCATCACCCTGTAGGTGGGATTGGATGGTGAGAGGTTTCCTGCATGACTGTCAATGTTGACTCCTCCATCCATATGGTGCAGTGGTGAAGTTTAGCTTAAAATGCACGAAGGAGCACTCGTCAGAGTTCTCCAGCACTAATTAAGAGGATACTGATGTCTGATGGCACATAAGGCATTTCATCAGCACATCAGATAGACATATGCTGTGGGGTTGTTTACTGGCGTGTTCATTGGCTTCCACAGAATAATGAATTAGGATGTATTCATTCATAGTTCCTAATTATTTTTGAATGCCCTGATAAGATTTGGCTTCTCACTTTTGTGTTTACCAATGTTTAAAAGCTGAGCTGAGCTTTTTCAAATTACGAAATCAGCACATACTTGTTTTAGAAGCACAACAGACAAACAGTAGGAATGAAGGAACCCACCATCCCACCAGACGCAGACACCCAGAGCTTTTATCTAAGAGTTTTGAGTGGAGTTTTAAAAATGTAATTCTCTTTAGAGTCATATACACATTTTTTTATATGATTTTCTACTTGGTATTTTTAGTACATGTATTTTGTCATGTTTATACTCATAAAAATGGTTTTTAATGAGTTCAGCTTACTCCCACTCTATGATAATTCCATTCCTTAGTTAGTTTTCATACTTATGCTCTAAATGGGGTCTGGGCATATAGTATGTGCTCAGTAAGTAAAGAATGAATTGAGTAAGGTTGGCGAGGTACCCAAAGATTTTGGTTGAAGGGGAAGCCTATCCATGACGGTTTGAAGATACTGGTGGCAGAGGTGACAATGTTGTCATCTGTAATTGTCTGTGTCAAGTACTATGCTTAGGGATTCACATCCATATATTCCTAATATAGCAGTCCTTTTGGTAAGCGCCATAAGGATGTGTAATGGCTTGGGGAACTTGGAAATGGACTGTCTACTTTGTCCTGGTACAGATTTCCCCAGCATGTCAAGTAGTATCCACCCTAGTTTCTGAATTGTCAGGAGGTCATACCATCAAGAGGTCACACCTCCTTGGTGGCCCAGCATTAGGATGAAAGCCTCCATGACAGACCTGGGTCCCACAATCCAGGGGAGAGGTTTCTTTGAACTAAGGCCATTGACATAATATGCCAACCCTTATGTTGTCTTGCATGATTATAGGACAAGGCACCCAGGTTACCATCTCACACCCTGTGTGAGGAAGGCATTCCTGCACTCACAAAGTCCAGCTCTAGTAGAACCATCAGTCTTGTCCCAGAGCCAAGGTAGACAAGAACATCAGCAATCTGTAGCCCTTCGTGAAGAAATTATCCATTTGAGTTGGAACCACATTTTTGTGGGATTTAAGGTGCAGTTATTATGTCAGGTACAAATAAAAAGACTGAAGGCTTACACAGATGTCTACAGGCAGTTCTTGTTACATTGTCTCCCCATCCCATCGGTAAATGCTGTCATCTGCTTTTCAGTTCAGCCACAGCAGAGCCAGCTCGTCTCAGACTATAAAGATCACTAGAGCATCTGTGGGTTTGAATAAAATGAAAGGCTGTGTTTCTTCCCCTGTTGGAGCCTTGAGGACATGTCTTGCTGCAGTTGTCCTTGAATTAATAGCACCTTCAGAGTTATGATGCAGTCGCCCTGCGTGGAGGCTGTGCTCGTTGGGGAACTAAATTTATGGTAGATTTGAAACTTCTTCCAGGCAAAGAGAAAAACAAGGGTGGGGGGAGAATGGGACAGTCGTCTGTTGAATGCCCACGATCTTGTTTCATCCTTTAGTAGTTCCCATCTTGGTGATAAGGCATCAGAGACCCAGAGGGGTTAGTGGGGTTGCTGAGGTCACAGAGGCAGTTTACAGCAGAGTTATGCTTCAGGCCCTCCTGAGCCTGGGCTGTTTCCACCACCCTCCACAGCCGGGGCCCTGGCTGCAGCGTTCGTCGACCTCTGCAGACTCTGGGAAGGCAGGCGTGCTGCCTCACAGTGGGTCTTGCTCAGGTTGTTTTACTCCAGTCACAGTGAGGCAAGATGCCAGCCCCATGCCCGGTCTCAGGGAAACCTTGTCATTGTCTGGCTTCGCCCTCCTGTGCTCAGTGGTGTCTGTGGACTGGTTGCAGACACACCACTCAACACAGGGCTCCGTAGCCTCACTTTGGCCCATAGACAGATGCAAAGGAAGAGAGGTTCATATCAAGGAGAACTCTTCCCAGACTGCTCATGTGGTCTTTCTTGCCAGGTCCCTCATTTCAGTGGTGACCTCTTGGTCAGAGGTCAGCGGTGGCCTCCCACCGTGGGAGCCCAGCCCTTACCTTCTCTGGGCAAATATTCCCAGGGCAGAGGCTTCATGTGTGACTTTGCTCAAGGTACCACGCAGCTGTACTGCCTGACCCCGACCGCCTGGTGCCGTAGGGGTGCTGTCCTCTTCAAGTTGCAGGTGAAGAAACGTTCACCAGGTCGTATCAGATGGTCTCGTGCACTCTTCCTGCCACCCCTCCTTTGTATGCACAGGGAGGTTTAACCACTTCTGCAAACCGGCTGGAGTCCTGACCTGAAAGTGTGTTGTGGGATGGGGCTCTCAGCAGCCCCACACCAGGCCTGACATGGCTCACAGGGGGTGACAGAAAGGGCTGCTGGGTACCTAGTGAGCTGCTGTCCCCGGAGGTGCCCAGCCATATGCTGGCTGGACAGATGGTGGGATCTGTTGTGTTAAGCAGTGGTTCTCAAAGTGTGTTCCCCAGGCCAGCCACATCAGCATCCCCTGGGAACTTGTTAGAAATGCAACCTCACAGGCCTTATTCCAGACCCATGGTGTCAGAGTCCCTAGGGATGGGGGCCAGCCATATGCGATGTCATGAACCCTCCCTGTGACCCTGCTGCATTCTCACATTCAAATACCACTGCTGTCGGTCATTGCTTTTCAAAGGAACGTGTGCACCGCCCACCTGGGCATCTTTGGAAAAGGCAGGTTTTGCTTTGGTCAGGCTGGGCTGGGGCCTGAGAAGTCTGCCTTGTGAGGAGGCTCCCTGGTGGTGCTGCTGGTGCCTGCCTCTGGTCTGGGCACAGACTTGCTTTGTGTAGCAAGGTGTTAGA
The DNA here is from genome assembly GCA_004027555.1 of Craseonycteris thonglongyai. NCBI lineage: Eukaryota > Metazoa > Chordata > Mammalia > Chiroptera > Craseonycteridae > Craseonycteris > Craseonycteris thonglongyai. The sequence continues at coordinate 81,499 of PVKE010000255.1, read as the reverse complement.
GCCACCTCTGCAGGGCCCCTGCTCCTTCTGGAGGTCTGCTTCCTGAGCTGCAGACGTGGGCTGGGGACTGAGTGGATTTTCTCATTCGTGTCCTGGAGGAATGGGGCCCCTTTGCTCTCAGGCCCTCTAGTCCACGGGGGACTTGGCGAGAGTGGGGCACCGTGTGGCATGCTTGGGGTGTTTTGTGGGATTGCCCACATGGCTGCCCCTCCTGTCTGCATGACCGGCTCCCTCTGCCGTTGTTCCTACAGCCCTCTCACGCCCTCCTCCCACTGTCCCTCACTCTTTCCTGCTCCTTCCCAACATGTTTTCCCCTGGGATTCTGCCTGTACTGGATTCTTGATTGGTCCTTTCCAGGACTGCGGGCTTGGACCCACCCTCCATGAGAGCTTTGTTCAGTGGGTGTTTCTGGGCCGGTTCTCAGTCCCTGCAGTTGCCTTTCATTGCACATTCTGGCTCTATAATTTCATGGGGGCAATAGAGTCAGGCCTCCCTGAGTAGGAGGAATAGTTAGGAGGAAAAATAATAAGGTGATGGTGTTTTGCCTGCGGAGGTGGTGGCACGGGGAATGGGGGATTCTTGGGGATTATAGTGTACATGTGGGTACGGAGTAGGGTTGAGGTCCTCCTGAAAGGACAGTGTTATATATGAGGGGTACCTGTGCTTTCTAACCATGGGAATTGCCTTTGGACCTGGTTGCAGCAATAACGAGAAACATTCAATGTCTCCTGTTTTTTTCTCCCTCTCATGAAACTCGCAGCGGAACTTGGGGAGTGTGAGCTTCCAGAACACACACCAGAGCTTGTGTCTGAGTTTCGGTTCATTCCAAATCAGACAGAAGCAATGGAATTTGATATCTTCCAGAGATGGAAAGAGTGCAGGTACCTTGATGCTACCCTCTAGCATTCTGATATCTTGATTTTTGTGACATGTATGAGTTTGTCAGATTCTTTTACCTACTGTAAAATCGCACCTCTCTCCTGTACTTCAGTCCCTGTTTTCCAAAGGCCCACAAGACGTCTCTCTTTCCAGAGACGTACAGTGAGAACCAGAGCATCCTCCTGTTTCTCTCTGAACTGTAGAGCCTGGTCCTGATTGGCTCGTTACTGCCGGGCCCACAGCTCTCCTGGCCTAAAGAAAGCAAGGTGGAGCTGCCTTGCTTCACTCTGCACACCTGGGTCTCTGTCCATGGTCTGAACTTCTAGAGGAACCCTTTAGGGATATGCCATGTTGTTCCTTGTAGGGACACTCATATTTAGGACCATGTAGCATTATGTTTCAGGACATATGGCCACCACAGCTAAACCCAGACCTGTCCTTTATCTTTTGGCTTTTTTCTCCCTCCCCCCATGGATACCCCAGTCTAACATGTGAATGCCAGGATTGCCAGTGCCGCCTCCAGTAGTAGATTTCCCAGACTTGGGCCTTTCTTCCCTTTCAGCCCAGCTTCCCCAAACTCTGCGTGTCCCAAGTCCCTCTTGGCCCCAGAAACTTAGCCTGGTTCCCTGTTGTCCCTCAGTCATCCTGCAGGACCTACGACTCTTTCGAAAATGCACAGTGACGGTAGTAGCGCATCCCTTTGTCACATCAAAACAGCATAGGAATGTGTGCGTGTGGTCTCACCTTTCCGCACCCCAGTTAACCCTCCCCCCACTCTCCTCCCAGCAGGCAGCCCTTGTTAGCCATCAGTGCTGGTTCTGGTCAGCCTTTTTCCTTTGCATATACACACCACACGCATCTAGACACCAAGAAATTGTCTCCTTAAGTGTTTGTTTTATAAACACTGCTCTGCCATCTTTTCTATTAATGTTCTAGAGGTCGTCTGTGTTAATATAAATTGGTGTCCCTCATTGCTTTAATTGCTGCATAAAATCCCTTAGTGTGACTGTGCCCTTCAGAATTCTGTGGGTGTATGAGTTTCAGTTCACATGTATTTCCATTGGTTTTTCTAAGGGGAAAGAGCCCTGCCCAGGCGGAACTCTCCTATCTGAATAAAGCGAAGTGGCTGGAAATGTATGGGGTAGACATGCACGTTGTCAGGGTAAGAACTGTGTGTGTTTCAGTAATTGGCTCTGGCTGTGACTGAGCAGTGTGTAAACAATGTGCAAACAAAGTAACGTGGTGAGCAAACTGTTTTGCATTCTGCTCTGTGACGACCTGTTAGAACCCTCTACCGATTGTCACTTCGTTTATTTGTAGGGAAGAGATGGCTGTGAATATTCTCTTGGACTGACCCCGACAGGCATATTAATCTTTGAAGGAGCTAACAAAATAGGCTTATTCTTTTGGTAATTTAGTTTTGTCTAATATTAAAAATGTCTTTTCCTATTTTGTGGTGGAATTACATGTGATGGGTGATTCTTAAGGGTTATTCGCAACACCCAGATTCATTTTAAAAACACACCATTCTCTTGGTATTTGTGGGTGTATGGTCGTGGCAATGAAACTTCTGGATAATCACACTTGGATGAATGAATGATTTCTCTAGCAAATCTAATAAGCTTTAAAAATAGAAAGGAAAACTGCTGTCTGATGTGTAGATGGTTTTCCTGCCGATTGTACTTTTAAAATGTTTTCTCTCTGACCAGGCCGAAAATTACCAAAATGGATTTTAAAAAAAGCAAATTGACACTGGTGGTCGTGGAGGATGATGACCAGGTAAGCCTTGCGCTCCCCGGTCTTCCTCTTTGCTGTGAACAATCTTTCGTTGATATGACGAGCGTCCATTTAAACGTGATCCCTGTGCCTCCGCATTAGGGACGGGAGCAGGAACACACCTTTGTCTTCCGGTTGGACAGTGCCAGAACCTGCAAACACCTCTGGAAATGTGCAGTCGAGCATCACGCGTTCTTCCGACTGCGGACGCCAGGGAACAGCAAATTGAATCGGTCAGACTTCATCCGGCTGGGGTCTCGCTTCCGTTTCAGGTGGGCACTGTTTTCACAACATGATCATGTGTTTCCAAGGAGGGCAGCAGGGGTGTTTTTTGTGAGTGGAGCCATAGATCTGCGTCCAGAGGCTTGAGTTAAGACGACCCATCCCTGCTTCTTAAGATCAGACGTTTTTAGCCAAGTCACTGAAGAAGCTTTCCTTCAGCCTCTGTTCTCATCGATGAAATGGGGATGATGATAATAATAAAATTATGAAATAGACTGTCGAATACAGTAGACACTAGCCTCATGTGGCTGTGTAGATTCATTAATATTAAAGGCATTTCAAAATACAGTTTCTCAGTGTCACTTAACCACGTTCCAAGTGCCCAGCACAGACGAGGCAGGTGGCTGGCTTGTTGGGAAGTGCAAAGTGTACGCATCATTGTGGGAAGTTGTGTCCACTGCACTGCTCTGGAGTTTTCCATGTGTCAACTCATAGTCCTTGCAGCAACCTGAAGAAGATAGTTCCTCGATTATTCCCATTCTGCAGATAAGGAAACGAGGGCCAGGGTGTTGCCCATTCTGCTCGCCGTCACAGGCAGTTTGGGGTAGAGCCGATCCAGCCCCAGTCTGTGCAGGTCTTACATTTTAACCACCACTATGGCCTTTCATATGCCACTGTTGAGAAGGTTGGTGACAGGGGAGCAGATGTCAGCCTGTGTGTGAATGGCCCAGGGTAGGCTTAGTAAATATTTGAATCTGAAAAGACCCTGGTAAAAATAGAGAAAAATGTATTCTGACATATTTTATACTTATGATTCTGAGACCATGTCTCCAAGTGCATGAAAACTCCCTGGGTGTTTGTTAGAAGTGAGAATTTATGACCTCATCTAAGACCTTTGGAATCAGCATCGATGGGTGCCCACATGTGCATGAATGAACAAGGCCTGGGAATGTGCATTTTAAATGCACTCCCAAGGTTGATTTCTGAGACGCATTTGCAGATCAGAGAATAGCTGTTATAAGATCTAAGACTTCACATGTTTCATAACCCCTGCCCACGCATGGCATGTCCTTGAACTCTGTTTAAAATGCCAAAAGATTTGCTCATTTCAAATGTATCTACTGTGCAAGGAAATGGCTGTGTACTTGTGTTTAAAGAATTATTGTGTTTGAATGTATTTTTAAATGCTGCAAGGGAGGGAAGCAAAACAAGTCCTTTCTGGGAATTGACGCAGGGTTCTGTGGAGGATGGAGAATGTCAGAATGACAAAGGTTAGCGGAGACATTGCCCAGTGGGTTGGTGTTTGCTCCAGTGTAAGTGAGGAGGGGAGGCCTGTGGGGGTGGCTGCCACACAGGCTTTTCCGTCCTGGGAGGAAACTCCCAGGATTTGGCCCAGACTAGGCTTCCTTATGCTCTTTGAGAAGAGGGAGAAGGAAGGGGAGTTTGGAGATGAGGTTGCCCCCTGGAGGACTGAGAGCAGGTGACAAGTGGCTCCTTCCATGTGAAAACTTGCAGGTGGCTGGAATGAAACATGAGTGACAGGTCAGACAGAAGCAGCATGCCTCCTGGGAGCTACTGCTGCGTTGAAACCCAGAAAGCCCTGGTGAAAGAAGCAATGTTTCCCTTGGCTTTAGCAAGGAAAGCCAAAGCTTAGTTAAGTGGTCATTGATAACAGCCTTTTAAAAGATTTAAATGTCTGCATAATGTATTCTGTGAAAGGTTATTATAGGTGCAAATCAGTGTTTTCTTAGTCAGATGTTCCAAGTACCCGAACCTGCTTGGTTTGGGCAGCCAGGTGGCTGGTACCCAACTTGCAGGTTTTGTCCTTTGATGGAAATACCTGCCTGCACTTGACAAATATGATTTTATTTCCCAATGGAAGGTGGAGTCTGATGTGCGTTTTTACCAAACGAGTCACGATACGCTGAAATTGACATTGGCTCTTTGAGAAATAAAAATCACTTTCAAATATGTATCATGTTCTGATAGTCTGATATTGGTAACGTTCAATAAAATACTTTCCAGTGGCCGGACGGAGTATCAAGCTACACATGGCGCCCGGTTACGAAGAACCAGCACCTTTGAGAGGAAGCCTAGTAAACGCTATCCATCCCGGAGACATTCAACGTTCAAAGGTTGTGTGTTTTTCATTCTTTCTTGGAATTTTATGTTATAGTTTGATTGGTTTATCCCTGAGGAGGTTGGGGAGGCAGACTTTGAAGGAACTTTCTACTCTTCTACTCAGTCATTCTGATGCTTTTTTTTTTTAATTTTTTAAGTTTATATTTAATTTTAGTTGACCTATGCTGTATTAGTTTCAGTATGTAGACCATAGCAATCCAACATAATCACCACAATAAGTCTAGTAAATCATCTGTCACTGTACATGTTAATAGTTATTACGATCTTATTGACTATATTTCCTGCGCTGTACATTACATCCCTGTGTACAAACAGGAATTTGTACTTTTAACTCCCTTCCCCTTTTTCACCCATCTACTCATTCCCTCGCTTCTGGCATCTGACAGTTTGTTCTCTATATCTTGGAGTTTTCAAAAAACAAAACAAAACAAAACAAAAACCAGGGAGATTCTCTTGTTGGGGATTGGGCCACTTCTGCCATCTTTCCAATTGGATGTGTTCATTTTCTTCTCCACCTTTTCTACATTTTTTTTCTTGTGCCTGTTCATTTCTTTTGGACCAGGGACCGCAGAATATCATAGACAAACACGTTTCTTGCCTATGAAAGATGACTCTGTATCTTAGAGTTAGGAGCAGTCCCTTCTCTGTCTTGCAATTTCAAGTGAGGACCTCAGTCTCATTCTAACCAGAATTTTGACCAAGTACAGTCAGATCTTGGGCTCAGGTCCCAGGGGCATTCCAAACACTCCCTGCCCCTGAAGTTAGCCTGGCCCTAGATGCCTGCCCCTGCCACACTTCTGGAACTCCCCAAGCCTTGTCTCTTTTACTACAGTGGTCTGACACCCAAATGAGGCTGATATTCAGTACAGTTTTCCAGTCAGTGAATGGGCAAGCCAAGCTCACTTCTGATTAAGCCCAGCCTCCAGATCCCATCTCGTAGTTCTCCTTTGTCCACACTTGATTTCTTCTCCATTCGGGACACCCAGCTTTGCAGCAAATTGTGGACTCTTCGCCCCCTCCTGTGAATTGCTTATCCATAGTGCCCATTCCATATATTTTCTTGTATGACTGAGGACTTTGTGGGCCCTGACACCTATACTGCCCCCTTTCTAGAGTCTGTAACCTTGTGTTCCCCCACTCTTTCCTTCCTTTATGGACCAACTCTGTAATGGCCTGGCAGCTGGACATTCTCTGAAGTTGCCCTTGGCTGCTTTAGTGGAGGAAAAATGCTCAGAGCCCAGGAAATGTTGACCTTACCTTCAAGAAAAACCAGAGGATGAGATGACCGGGCGTGCTTAGCTAGCAGAAGGTGCCAGGTCTGAAGGGTTGATTGGTTGATTGCAGGAGCTGGGAGGAACCAAGTTAAGAGGTGGGAGATGTCATTGTATGGCTAAGTGGTGGGCACTTCCTCTTTCCCAATGCTGTGTTATGTCCCTGACAAGCGTTAGACGTGTTCATACCGTATTTTCCGGCGTATAAGACGACCCCCTAATTTTACAGTTAAAACATAGGTTTAGGCCTATATTCGCTGTATAAGACTACAGCCTTGGAAGTGGGGGGTAGTCTTATACAGCGAATATAGGCCTAAACCTATGTTTTAACTGTAAAATTAGGGGGTTGTCTTATACGCCCGGTCGTCTTATATGCCGGTAAATACGGTATATATAGTCCATTGGGGTGAGAGTTGTCCAGCAGCACCTCAGTATAATAAGAACTTTATAAAGTTCTTATTATATCTTATCCAAAATTACTGCTATCTGAAGACAGTAATGAGTTCCAGTCCCTGGAAATGCATGCAGACACAAAGGGGAAGACCCCTTGGTGTGGCTGCCACACAGGGGTGGTGGCATCCTCTGATTTGGCCCCAAGGCGGTGGCTTTAGAACTCTTCCAGGCTCCAGATTCTGGGCTTCGCTTCCACTTTTATTCCCATTCTCCATCCTCTTTTTCCTCCTTTATTTTACTGACAGTTTCTCCAGCCAGAGTTCTAGCATCTTTGCAAAGCTTTTAATGGTTTCCCATGCCACATCCTTTCTAGAAGGTAGTGGGGTCTAGGTAAGTAGGCTCTGCCCCTTCTGCCGCCTCACAGCCCTGCCCCAGTCCGCAGTGAGCACCCCAGTGGACTCATGCTTGTGTCTCAGTTGCTGCCTCCTGCAGTTGAGGCTGCTTGTAGATCACAGAAATCTCTTTTCTAGTCATTGTCATCGCATGGAAAAGCACTAACGCTCTCTAAGATGTCATCTCTCTCTTTTTTTTAAAGCAAGCAACCCAGTGATAGCAGCTCAGCTCTGGTAAGTATCCCCAGATTCTGGGGTACAGCTTTTCTCTCTAATTATCATATTTACTTTCGACGTTGACTTTCTGTAATACAATTAAATCCCTGGGTGAGTCTCCTGATCATTGTATGTTTTTCTGCTGCCTGGCTTATACTATCCCCCTGACTTTCAGTAAGTACACAATAGAATGTTCCAAGACATTTTTTTTTAGAAACCACAGCTGCTGTGTTTGGAGTAGCTCTGTGCTTTGTTTGTTGTAACAGTAGGTGATAAAGGTGATAGGAATGTGTATGGCACACGGTATTAATGGCATTGCAGGCGGTGATGAGAAAGGAAGGTCGTACTCTTGAGCAAAAGCTACCCGACAACAGAGGCAGGATTCGCTCAGTGATGGGCAGCTTCGATTGTCATGCGATGTAGAAGACCTTTCTTAAGCACCTTTATGTAAGCTCCTGTTGGAAAAGGGACTCGCTCATCCCAAGGCTACAACTCCAGCCCAGGAGTCAGCAGACATTTTCTGTAAACTGCCAGATAATAGATAGTTTAGACTTCACGGGCTATGCTGTCTCTTCTCACAAGTATACTCAGCTCTGTTGCCGGGACACGAAAGCTCCCATAGACACCAAGTAGATGAATGAGCACGCTGTGTGCCGGAAACTTGACTCACAGTTGCAGGAAGGTCAGGTGTAGCACGTGGGGAGTAGGTCGCAGGCTCCCTTCCTAGCACAGGTGTTCTGGATTTTTCTTGTACATTGGAATCACCCAGTGAGCTTTGACGCAGCCTCTTAGCCAGGCCACACCCCAGGCTAAGTTACCGTGTCTTGGGGGGTGGGGATAGGGAGGGGGAGGAACCCAGACATCTGTGGTTTTAGAAGCTCCCAAGTGACACTAGTGTGCAGGCCTAGTGAGAACCATGGCCCTAGCTTGTACAGGCCTCTCTTTCTCCCTCTGAAACATCTGTTTTCCTAATAATGTGTTTCGAGTTATTACATTGAACAGCTGTGATGCTAGAGAACCACACACTGTCGTTGTTTCAACTCATGTCCAAGCACCAACCTCTGTCCAGTAGCCCACGTTAGTTAACCTCTCAGTCGTGAAGGCACAGGTCTCAGGCTACTCGGGATGGTGGTCTCAGCTCAGCTGTGCCATGCACTTGGACAGTTGGCAGAGGACGGCATGGGGTGGAACAGGTGGCCAGCGCCCTGGCTGATGGTGAGGTCACTGGCCGAGGGATTGGGGGATGGCCTCCCACCTAGCCCCAGCTTGGCTCTGACCCCGCTCTGGGGCCTTGGCCTTCCCTATCTGGGCCTCCTTTTTCTCACTTGAAAGCAAGGAGTTTGGACTAGATGAGCTTTTTGTTTGTTTGTTTGTTTGTTTGTTTTTCCTTTAAACTTACTTAGCCTTAGGTTTTCACCTCTCAGAAAACACCTAATGTAGAAACAGGACAAAAGTGGAGTCCCTGGAGATGAAACCGAGTGGGTGGGAGGGGCTGATGCCTGCTGCTCATCTATCCCCCCCCTCCCCCCAGGTAGCCCCAAGTCACCTTCATGGACCCCCAAGGTTCTAGAGAACATTACTGGCCCTCTGTATCACACAGCTGGAAACTCAACGTCACATCTCTGATTCCATACTCTACCTGCAGTGCCGTTCTGCTAGGGGTCAGGTGTCTGAGGATTGTCTGGGTTCAGCTCTCAGCGTCTGATGAAGCGGGGTGGTCAGGGGTCCACCCCTGTGTATGAAAGGCTGTGTATCAGGTCCTGTCCCCTAAGGGTGGGAGGAGGTTGCACGGTTCCTGAGTGGGTTAGTTTTAGGCCTTCAGTCTTGCCTTATTTTCTAGGATCCCCATGGCAGGTAGTTGCTAATAGTATTTGCACCTCTCTCCACCTGTCACTTGCTTTTAATTCTTAGGGGTTTGTGAGTTACACCGTTTCTGTCCTTTGCTCTCTGAGGAAGTGCTTGTTTTTTTTGCTTTGCCCTAATCAAATTGTGTTTTCCACTTAGCATCTAGTAGAGATTATATATCTTGGGAACCAAAACTTAAAAAAAAAAAAAAGGTCTCTACCAAAAAAATAAATGAAATACCCAGGTAAATACACCCTTTAGGAACAAATGAGCCAATCACTGCTGTTTGCAGCTGTTCAGTTGCTCTTCGAAGCCTGTGGGGTTCAGGGTGAACAGGATTGCTATGGGAGCCGGGGATGCAACTGTGCTCCGGGCTGCAGAGGTGATATCAGAAAAATAGCACCTTGCAGAACACTCAGCCTTCCTGATGTAATTCAACTAGGGGCAAATCTGGCCCAGAGCCGGGCCCTGTGCACTGGCCCTCTCTGAAAACTGGAACACAGAGCCATTGAGACCCCAAGCAAGACTCATAACGATGAAATGTTTCCCTCCCTTTGTTGGAGACGCAATAAACCTTGATCTCAAGCACACCGCCCTAGCAACGCAGCCCAGTGACTGTGTTGTGCTGTGTGGTTTACTGGGCAGACTCCAAGCTTGCATTTTAAACACGTCGTGTTTCACACCAACCTTTGCCATCCGTGTTTTTTAACAGGGTAGTTATACTTAAGAGTCCATCGAAATAGGATCATGCACACAGGAGGAGCCCGAACGTCCTCGGCTTAATGGTCACAGTCTAGGCTTTGAGATTGAGCAGATGTTCATTCCAGTCCTGTCCCTGCCATTGATTCGCCGGCTGACCCTGAGCAGGTTTCATAACTTCTCTGTTAGGCAACCGTTCCTTTTTCTTTAAAAAGAGGTGGCAACATTTACTGACTTCATAGCCTTTGGCAAGGATTAAATAATAACAGATGTGAAGTTCCCAATAAGGAGCCGTGTATGGAATGCACGCCCCATAGTGGTGGCCCGCTCACTGGCAGCGTTGTTGTTGACAGCAGTGGTGGGTGGCTTACCTCTGAGGGAGAAAACTGGGCATTGCTGGGGCCACCTGGTGCCAGGGGCCACCCAGCAATGCCAGGGCAGCTCTGCAGTGGGACCTAGAATGACTTGGTTTGTCCAACTGTAAAGACCTCCTTTTTGCCACCAAAACATGATGTTACAAATGGGGTTCTGTATCTTATCTACTCGTTTCTATTTGTGAGCGCTACAGTGACAAATGGAAGTTGCTGTTTGGTTTCCTCCATTATACGTTCATTCTAAGCAGCTAATAACCAAAAAGAAATAGTATTCACAAATGTCCCTACCAGAGTAGGTAGCTCTTAGGGTTAGTTTTTTATTTGTTATTTTTTAAAAGATTTACTTTCATTGTTTTTTGACAGAGAGAGAGAGACAGACAGAGACAGAGAGAAGGGGGAGGGCCCAGAGCAGTCTCCATAGTTGACAGCACTAGTTTTCCATATGGTTTCACTCCACAGATGGGCACGGGGCTGCGCAGGGCAGGAACTGGGCCGTGAGCCTCCTGCGTCAGCCCCAGCAAGAACTGAACTGGAGGCACACCCCAGTTCAGCATATGGGCCCGCATGGGCCGGGCTGGGATTCGAGCCCCGGGCTCCGGGGCTGCAAAGCGAGCACTTAACCCACTGAGCCATCCCAGCTTTCCTTAGGGTTAGTTTTTGATGACTAAATGCAGGTATACCTCTTTTTATTGTGCTTCTCTTTATTGCGCTTCACAGATGTTGCATTTTGTTGTTGTTTAACAAATTGAAAGCCAGACCCTCCAGCAGCTACAAGATTACGACTCATTTTATTGTGAGACTCGCTTTATCGCGGTGGGCTGTGGTCTGGAACCAAACCCACAATATCTCCAGTCTGCCTCTAAATCAGTAATGATACTGCTGTACAACCTGATACATTATAGTTTTTCTTTCCTTTCCTTTAGCTCTAAAACAAATCCTGAGGTCCATAATTACCAGGTAAGATACTACTTTTGAAGGTTTTCATATAATATGGGGTGGGGGACCCAAAAAACCGAGAATTTATTTATAAAAAGTGTGTATTTGTTCTTACATGTTTAAACATCAGTCACCTTCAAAGTACTCTTTCATTTGATGCAATACACCTATCACGATGCTTTTTTCACTGATCAAAGCAGTCAAGTTTAATGCCTTTTCGTGCTTCTGCCATCTTTTGTTTCACCTCCTCCACATGAGCAAAATAGTTCCCTTTGAGGACTTTTTTAAATCTGGGGAAACAAACAAAAGTCACTTCGGGCAAGATCAGGTGAATAAGGAGGGTGGGGTATGTAGGCCCTGTTGTTTGGGGTCAAAAACTGCTGAGCACTCAGCGCAGTGTGGGCAGGTGCGTTGTTAAGCCTCAGGTTGTTCATATAAATCACCCATCATGAAATGGGCAGACGCATTGAAAGAATCTTCAAAAAGCATACACTGAAGCCAAATGCAGCCTCTCACCACACTGCCAGCTGGTCAGTGATGCAGATGTGTTCCTAGAACACTCACCTAGCAGGGGAAGCCTATACTATAAGAAGCCCATCCTCCAGAAGATAGTTCCGGGTTTTTTGGGATCTGCCCTTACACTTTTTAAAGTTTCTAAACTTCCCACGTTGAGTAGTCATTATGTTTATAATCAGATTTTAAAGAAATATTAATGTCGTTTTTTGAGAAAACTGTAAGAGGTGCATCTTCCCTGTGACTCCTGCTTCCTGTTGGTTATCCGAGCTGCCAGTTAGCCTTAACCTTGTCCACTGGCAAGCAGCGGGGGCAGGTGTTTAAGTTTCTGGGTGGTCAGACACAACCCCTTTGGCACATTCAAATTTGTTAAAGTGTGTTCTAGGCCCAGGGTACACAAGTCCCTTGAAGTGTGCCTCCGGAGGGAATCTTGGTCACAGGTTTGGGAAATGTTGCATCCTTCATTCTCCTTTCTTGGATCTTACAGTGCCCATTGGAATGTCAGAAGTGCTGAGAAAGCCTGCAAAGAAGAGGCTTTTTTTTTTTTTTTTTTTTTAATACAGTGTTTCCCCAAATCATTTGATTGTTGGACACTCCCTTCCCAATAAAAAAGCTAGCCTCCTCCCTACCCCCCCCACCTTTTTTTTTTAAAATGGTGATGCACCCATTAACATCAGTGAAACTGTGGTTTCTAGAACCTGCTTTGTAAAGCGTTGCGCTAATCCTCTTGCATGCAGAAGACACACAGACAGGTTCCCAGGGCTGGCGGTCTGGTCTTTCACAGGGTGGCCATGCAGGTGCCCGCACCCCCTACCTGTGAGTCGCTCTTGCTGGCCTAACACAGTCTTCTGCATCCTGGCTCCAAACTTAACTTTTCTACATTTATTTCTCACTGCTTCTCATCATACAGCATATGTTCCACACTCAGAGAATTACATTATCATCGCCTTGTAATTTCTTCCCACCGTGGTTCCTTTGCCCATACTCGTCTGCCTGGAATTCCTTCGCCTCCTCTTTGTACCTGAAAATACCCTTCAGAGGCCACTCCAGAAACCGTCTCCTCCCCAGTGCCTCTCTTGATTCCCACCTTGATGGGAAGTCACTTGGTTCTCAGCCCTTCTGTGCGGGAAAGCCATCTGGCAAGCTGGACTGATGGAATCAGAAAACGCTGGGGGTGGGTGGGATCTGAGTATTAGAGAGCGTCAGAGCTCCGAAGGGCAGCCTGGTGGGGAGACCCTGGACTGATGACGTGTCCTTTGCTTCCATGGTTGTTACTTGTTTGTGCTTAGAGGCAGTATGCATGTCGGATGACCTCCTGACTTGGGATCAGCTTTCTTGTCCTGGGCGGGGGTGGATGTCCAAGGGACACTGTTCTCCCAGGTTTCTGTGCCCTGTCACCAGCCTGCTTTTGAATGTCACAAGTAACAGAGCTACTCTACAGTGCGTTCACTTTGGAGACTTCTTCCATCTAGTCATTCTTAACCTCTCGTTACTGTAGATATTCCTTAGATGTGTGTGTGTGTGGGGGGTGCGGGGGGGGGTCGTCCCTGTGTACATTATCTTTTCCAAGTATCCAAATTATTAATATGTTTCAGAAGCATTTTGTGATAATCGTCTTCTGCACGTGGAATTCTATTCCCAGTGTGCAGAACCTAGACACAACTTTTGAATTTTAGGGAGTAGCAAGCACATAAAAGGTGCTTTGCACCTGGTAGGGGAAAGGCCAGATGGCTCCATCTTCTTTCATTCTTTTAGTTCTGGAATCTTCTTCACAGATTGCTTGTTTGTTTGCTTTTGAGGGGTTTTCAGGTATGAGTGACTGGAATGTTGTGGGGGAAGGGAAGAGTTGTTGATGGATGATGTACGGCTTGAAGGAGAGAGAAAAATTAAATGAAGCAGAGCAGTCCTAGCTCAGCGCTGCTCTGCCCTTTCCCCGCCCACCTGGTGCTGAGCATCAAGGCGAATGTTGAAATCAGACCTCCAAAAGCTGTTACCTACATGTTGTTCTCCACGTTTGCCAACTATTGGACCCCTTTGGGAATCAGTTGACCTGGAAGAGAATGTCCTGAGAAAGTGGCCCATTAGGCATTGCAGTACTGAGAAAGGTTTTCAGGAGGACGGGATGGGTTTGCAGCATTTATCTCATTCTGTACCGAGCAAGGTTAGCCAACTGTGCAGGATGGATTGCTGTGTGCCCAATGAGGACACTACTGGCATTTAGGACGGACAGTTCTTCATTGTTTGGGACACTGTCTCTAAAGTTACAGGATGTTCGGCTTCCCTATTCTCTACCCAGCAGTTAAAGGTAACCCTTCAGTCATTGTGACAAGCAACAATGCACAGAACGTATTTCCAACTTTCCCTAGTGAGCGCCTAACTGCCCTGGTTGAGAACCTGCTGGGTTAACTTAAAAAAAAAAATACTCCTTTACAGTTTTAGAGTGAATAAATGACCAAGGGAGACCAAGGAAAGTTCTGGAATATCCTTCTGAGTCTTTGTGGATAAGGTACTCATCCTGATTGAGTCAGATTTGGTAGTGTTTGAAGAGAGGGAGTACCATTGAAGGTCCATTTCTATTCTCGGTTATTCTCTTTGTTGAAGACCCAGTTGTAGAGCCTTATTTTGGGGCCTGGCTATGTGACTAAAACCCCCGAAACCGTTGGGCTGTGGGCACATCATCTGAACTCTGGGTTTCTGTTTTTACTAAAAGAGGGAAATGTGAAAAGACTGCATCAGGGAGATTCTAAAGCCCTGGTCAGCTCTCAGATTCTGAGCTAGCTTCTCCAGATTCCTTTTCCCTGCAGCATGTCCTTTTGGGGGCTGCAGACTTAGCTCACTGACAGGCATCTTTGAAGGAGAGGCCTCTGGAATACACAATAGGCAGGGAGGGCATCTCAGGTCCGTGAGAACTGAGTGAACAGAATTGCTGAGAATTTTCCATAACAGAGAGCCTCCTTCTGCTTATTATCCAAAGCAGCGGAGAAGGGAGAAGAAGGGGAAGAAATAATTAAAAGAGTGATGGTGGGAAGACTCTCGTGACTTAAATGTCAGGAGGGCATAATTTTCCAGATAGAACGTTTAGCTTTGAGAAACCCAGAGGCTTCTGGCAACGTCTAGGACCACTGCCCTCTGCAGTCCACAAGTGGACAGGCAGCCTGCTACCCAACAGCCCATCTCCCCAGGGCGTCTTCACCGCTGGTCATATCATGAGTCACCCACCAGTCAGGATCGATTTTCTCATCTTCAACTGGTCAAATCTCTTCCTCCTTTCCATTTTATCAGGATAATGAATGCTCTGGATGGTTTGGGATCCCATTTGCTGCTTAAACAAGGGCATCTCAGAAAGAAGGTGCCCTTGGTGTGTCCGTCCAGTCCCTGTCTGTGTGCAGATGAAACTGTCACCTGTGGTTGCCGTCATTCTCAGCAGAGTCACATAATTGTTTCTGACGAAAGAAGTTGCTGACCATCCTCTCCCTGTCTTTCTGGCACCCTCTGTCTGTTCCCTTGGGAGAGAAGACTATTGCGTGGTCCTGGGTCAATCCAGGGGGACCGTTTCAAGGCAGATGCTGTAACCTTTCTTCCAATGGCAGCTTCCCAGCCCCCAGCCTTTGTCACAGGAAATGTGATCGTCCTGGGAAGCACGTTCACTCCCCCCAGCCAGGGTTCCGTATAGCCGGTTCATTCACAATCCCCTTGGCCCCTCAGGTGGATGGACGCCAGTAAAAGACAGTGAATGAAGAGCATTGAAATCTAAAGGTTATCAAATAATCACGCTGGGTATTTCATTTCTAGCCTCCGTATCATCCAAGTGTCCACCCCGGCCAGCCCCGGTGGCATCCTCACTCTCCAAATGTAAGGTAAGTGCTTGAGCTCACAGAGCTGTCTTCACAAGGTCTCCTTTGTTTGTTTGTTTTTCCAGAAAAGTTCAAATTCTACTTAGTCATGAATTGAGATTCTGCATCAGCAACAACTGTTAAAAGAGTTGCCTTGTCATGGCAGAGATTAATCATTTGCAAAAGCAAAAGAAGCCAGAGGAGAGTCTGGATTTTACTAAAGTTACGCTTTCTGACATAAAAATGAATTGGGTTCTTTTTTTTAAGTCATTCTGACCTCATATATTTTTGGTTTGGTTTTGTGTCAGTAATGCTTCTTGAAGTTTCTTAAGTCGTGTTTTCCTGCCCTGAGAGTTCATTTACTACAAATGGAACTAAAGCTTGGCGATTTTTTGTTGTGGGTTTTTTGAAAGGATTTTTTTTTCAGGGATGGAGTTGGGGGTTGCCTTTAGTGGCAATAGGTTATTTTTTCTAAGCCCAACGGGTCAGTCAGCTTTTTTCTATAAAGAGCCAGGTAGTTAGTTGATATTTTCAGCTTCAAGGTCTCTGTCACAGCTATTTAACTGAGCCATTGTAACTTGAGAGCAGCCACAGACAATAGCTAAATGAATGGGTGCGGCCATGCTCCAATAAAACTTATTTACGAAAATAGATGGTAAGTATTTACTCACCTTGGCCCTCACCTACCACAGCCCTTCCTAAGTAAGCTGGCACTGGCCTTGTGTTTATGGTTAGGCTGCAGAGTGTTTAATGCTAGCTTTGGCACACGTACCTTTTAAGATCAGCTCTCCTTGGTTCTCATCTGTGAAGCTCTTTCAGAAACGTGGTCGGTGAGTTCAGTTTGCATAGTTATTTCTTTTTTTTTTTTTTTTTTATCTTTTCACATTTATAGAGAGAAATTATCTTTTTGTCTTCAGTGCATAGTTATTTCTATTTTACTTTTTGACAGATAGAGAGAGAGACAGAGACAGTTAGAGAACCGAACTGTGGGAACTCCCCAGTTCAGCACGTGGGTCCTGCCTGGGCCGGAGCCGGGATTCGATCCTCGGTCCT
>PVKE010000255.1:0-64855 GCA_004027555.1 Craseonycteris thonglongyai | reverse complement strand
TGCATAGTTATTTCTTGATGAGGTTGCTAGCCTTGCTCTTTGAGAAAATGCAGAAGACAGAGTGATGGAAATAAACCTGGATTGAGCAAGACAGATGAGAGTGCTTGGTTCCAGAAAGTTCTAACCACATTTGTGAGGGCTCCTGTAGGACCACAGTGCAGTTTTATCATAAACACTTGATACTCACGTAACTTCTTAAAATAAACGAGTGGAGTAATAGTTCTAAATGTTTCTATATTGCAAAGGCAGTATATTTTCCAGACATGAGAAACCGAAGAGATGTGTAGAAATGCTCTTTTTATTAACCTTGATTTTATAAAATGTTATACTTCTTACTGCCTAGTTTATCATCTTAGTTTCCTTCTGAGGCATGACCTAGCCCAGCATTTCACAAGAATTCTGAGGAAGGCGGGAGCACAGAGCCTCTCAGGTGGCGCCTGCCTGGCAGCAGTAGCATCCATCACCTGGGGGCTTGTGAATACAGATTCTTAGCCCCACCCCAGACCTACTGGATCAGAATCTCTTGGGGTGGGGCCCAGCATTTTGTGTTTTATCAGGCTCTCTTAGAGTTAGAGAAGCGCTGCCTAAGATACCTACCTCAGGAAAAGAGAGTTCATTGGTCCAACACTTTGGGCACATGCTGCACAAGTATTCCCAGGGCACATTAGCATACTAACAGGCCGGAGAAGTCCCCTAGTAAAGGAATCTTCTTCACCTTCACCTAGCTTTCCTCAGACTGACCTGGTCATCAGATACCTGTGAGGGAAGATGGCACAGCCATAGACAGAGCTTTTCTTCACCTGGAACTTAATAGATCAGCGGTCCCCAACCTTTTTTGGCACCAGGGACCAGTTTTGTGAAAGATGATTTAAGCGCATTATGTTATTGTACACTTTACTTCTGTTATTAGTAGTGCATTGTAATATATAATGAAATAATTATACAATTCACTTGTCGCTATAAAGCCTACCACCAGATGCAGCTTAATTGTCACTTGCCACTCACTGATAGGGTTTTGATAGGAATCTGCAAGCAGTTGATTTATTGTGGTCTCTGTGCAGTCACACCTCTCTGCTAATGTTAATCTGTATTTGCAGCCGCTCCCCAGCGCTAGCATCACCTCAGCTCCACCTCAGATCATCAGTTGCTAGATTCTCATAAGGAGCGCACAACCTAGATCCTGCACATGCACAGTTCACAATAGAGTTCTGGCTCCTCTGAGACTCTAATGCTTATCTGACAGTAGGCGGGGATCAGGCTATAATGACAGCAATGGGGAGCGGCTGTAAGAACAGATGAAGCTTTGCTCGCTCGCTCACCTGCCCAATGCTCACCTCCTGGTGTGCAGCCCAGTTCCTAACAGGCCATGGACTGGTACCAGTCTGTGACTCAGGGGTTGGGGACCCCTGTAATAGATGACCCACGTCTGAATTTTAAAAATCCTTTAAAGTAGAAAATCTGTTCATTTCAATGTGTAAGCCATCCCCATTCACATGGTTTTCCCTGCCCATTTCCTTTGTGCTTATATGTTGTTTCACTCACAGTTCTGAATTTTCTTCCGTTCCCCCGCTAACCATTCACTCTGCAAACAAAACAGGCCATCCGTTCAGGATGACAGGCCGAATTGGAAAGCGTCAGCCAGTGGAGATGACAGCCATTTCGATTATGTCCACAACCAGAACCAGAAGAACTTAGGAGGAGTGCAGAGTGTGATGTGTCGAGATAAACTCATGACTGCGCTTTGAGAGACTGAAGCATCTCACTTCCATTCACCATCAGTTTCATTACATTCCATGAAAAGTGTCCTGGCATCACATGAGTTGTCAAAGCGTCTTTACGGAATAGGCTTGAAAGGTGTTTTCAGTGTCCGTGTAAAAATTTGCAAATAATTACAGTAGCTAGTCATAATTTACTGTTGACTGCATTCTCAATAAATGGCAGGTAGGTAAAGGCTCAGGAATCATTTTGAAATTCTGATTTTAGAATTGGAGTAAAAGTCTGTGTTTATTGTATTGCTGTGTGCCTGATATTTCTTTTGTTATTTAATGAATGGGACTAAATAAAACCAGAGATAGCTTTGCAGAGAGTACCAGTAATATGGGGTGGGGGGGGGGGTTGGAGAGGGAGATGTTGGGGTTCAGCCTCTGCCATTCTGTGATCTTAGACAAGCCATTTCTCTTTTTTTGGCCTCATTTTCCTTATTGGAAGAGAGTAGGTGTTTGGACATAATGTTCATTCACCAAGGTCCTTTCCAACTCTAAAATCTTGTGATTTATTAAAATTTTAATATGTTTAGGCTGAGGATATAACATTTAAACTATCTCTTAGGAAAACTGCAGTGTCTCTAACAGAGGTTACCCCTTTCAGAAGCCAAATAAAGTGTATAAATTCTTAGATGTGTCATAATGCAGGGAGTCTTTGAATTTCCTATCTTAAAACAGTTTAGCCACTTTGAATTTTAGAGATTTTACTAATTGCAAATTGCATAGCATCTGTTTTGATAGAACTTGCTGCTCAAGTACAAGAATAATTTTTTTAATGTCTTAATGATTGGTGCTGCTAACGGGCATGATTTCAGAAGATGTAAATTCTGGATGTATGTTGTCAGAATTTGTGGAATTCGAGGGTGGGTTTTTACCCTAGACTTAACTCTTTTAAAAACCAGTGTGCAACCTGAGATGCATTTATGGCTCAAATTCAAGCATATAAGATTTTCATGAACTTGTGCCAAAGTAGTCTCTAGACCAGGATAGGATGGGGGTTGCACTGTCTTTTTGTAGAGCCAGAAATTAATATTGTCTTTTAGGGTAGAACTTGTACCAAAATATTTATTTCCCCTTCCTCCCATTGCAAACCGTGAGTCAAACGTATTTTCTCTTAATAGATAGGCCTGAGATATTTTTCATTAATATGTTTGTGAAATCACTTCTTGTGCCATTTTTATACATGTACTTGGTCATTTGGCCGCTTTTAAGCCTTTAAAAAAACACATTGATGTCTCTTGAGATATTTTATTGCTAAAATCTTATCTCTTTTTGGTGGCCCCAAAAATCTGTCTAGAAGGAGCAAATCAGCTACCTGCCCTGCATCATGGAGTCTGAATCATGTATAAACTCTCCCTGAGATACTTGTTTACAGGTGTATTCGTCTTAGCAGATGTGCTGGTCCTCAGTTTATGTGCTGCATACAAATAAATGTGTTCTGAATCTTTTACTGGTACATTTTCACAAATGTGTTTCCAAGGAATAAAGATTATTCTTGCCTTTTTTCTTTTCTTTTTTATTTTTTTTGGACTCCATCTCCATTTTATGCCTCGCCGAAGTATCATTGGTGGAGGACGTAGGTAATGTGACACCGAGCTTTGGGAAGTCTGAAGGTGAGCAGTTAGGTGGCATGGAGCGAACTCATCCTGGAATGAGGCTGCTCATGGGTAAAGTGGCTGTGTAGGCAGTGGATGAGGCATTTCTTCATCTGGAGCAACTCTGAGGAAGGTTCTAGTACCTGGTCACAGGTGACAGTGGGGTTTCCCCTCTAGCAGGCCTGTGGTGAGGGTGCGTGTTTGTCCTGGCCGCAGCTGCTGTTCCTGGAGGAAAAGCTTCCAGCCCTGTGTCTGTGGCCTCCTGGAGATTGCGTGTGCTGTCTGTTACCCTCTAATAAATACCTCTGCTTAAAGTGCTTTGAGTGGATTCATTGTCTGCAACCAAGACGTCTCACCAATTTGCCTGCTTATGGCCTCCTAATTGTTAAATCACATGTGCGCTTTTTGTTCCTCAGTTTAGTGGACCTCTCTACTGCATTTGACAGTGATGATCACTCACAGCTTCTGGAAACCATTGCCTTGGCTTCTGTGATATATCTTACTCTCTAGCCCTTTGACTTCTTCTTCGGTCTTTGGAACAGCCTCTCCTTCTGCCATCCTATTAAATATTGTTGTTTTCTAGGAGTCCTTCCTCTGCCCACTGCTTTTCTCACTCATCACAGTCTCCCTGGGGCTTCTCATCCTGTCATGCTATGACACTGAAGCCATTACCTCTAGCTCAGACTGCTGAGAGTCTTCAACTAATATTGCAACTTGTATATTCATTCCACGTACACCTCAAAACTCCACATGTCAAAACTTAAAATTCCTCCTCTTTTACTGAAAGGAAAAAAGCAACAAAACGTTGCCTGAATTCTCTCTTCTCTCCCCATGGTAAGAATTCATACGTCATCAGCATCTCTCCTCCCTGTTGCCACCTCTATCCAGGCAGTCCCTAGTTGGTTCAGCTCTGCCTCCTTAGTATCTGTTTTTAGTCCTCTCCTTACCGCTGACCTTGCTGCAGCTTCTCTGGCTGAGAGATGCTCTTCCTCATCTCCGTGATGCCAACCTCCTGGCAAGTTCATTCTCACGGTCACCAAAAACACCATCTGATTGTGACCTCCTGATGCTGAACACCTGCCTGGGTTCTCCACCCATAGGATGAAGTCCCAGCCCTCTGTGGAATTCCCCCACCCTCTGCTTCTGTCTGGTGGCTCTAGCTAGCATATTTCCCCATTTCTCACCCTCCTGTTTAAACTCCTACAACACCACACTGCTTGTAGTTCCTGACATTCTCCATTCCCTGCTGTCACTCCCATCTGTGCCTTTGCAAGTACTGTTTCTTCTGCCAAGAATGCTGTCACTCCCATCCCCTTTGCCCAACTCTTGCTCATTCCTTAAGCCTCCACTCAGACTCAGTCTTCTCCCAGGGACTCTGACCACCCCCACCTCTGCAAATTGGGTTAATTTCTGTGCTCTCTTCTACCCCTCAACCCCCATATATATCAGTGGTGCCCTCAACACTTAAAACTGCCTCTTCATCTCATCCTGGAGCCTGTATGCTCTTAAGGATGAGCTTTGTGCTGTATTCACCCTTGTTTCCTGGTGCCTGATGGATAGCAAGTGCTCAATGAATGTCTTCAGCAAATGAATTACTCCACATTCATTCTAAAGGAAACAGTGAACCAGTTAACAGACAGTGAATATATCACCTCAGCTGGTCCAGAGGTATCTGAACATTCGTATCCCATCTGGGGCATTGCATTTTAAGTAGGCCATTGACCACTATGTATTCTTGGCTTCATCATCTGAATGGTGTTCAGTGTGTCTGGGGTGTTCTCATCTGAGGCATTGGTATCATGCTGAGCATTACAACCAGCCAGAGAGCAGCCCACCTGCAGGATACTGGAAACCCAGGAGGTTGACATTAATCCATGGTAAAATGGGGGCTAATAGCCACACATACATATCCTTTGCACTATACCTATGTCGTGTCACCAGATCTTCCCAACCACTCTGTGAAGTGGGTGATACCCTTTTTATACATGGGAAGGTCAGATTTAGGGTACATGATCACACAGCCAATAAGTTGGTGGTAAGGCAGAATTCGAACTCCAAAGCCCGTACCTTCCACCCTGCCTCTCACCGCTAATCATTCCGCCATTTAGGACCCTGTCAGTCCATATGTCTCCACAAAGACTTGTTAGATGATGAAGAGTTCACTACACTGAAATCTAGTGTTTAACTAGAAAGCTACTTGTCACCTCCAGTCTAGTCTGTAACCCCTACACAATAGTGGTCTAGTAACCTCAGTCACCATCACGGCTAAGCTAATAACCTCATTACTCCCCTCCTGTGTCACCCACCCAGATGTCTAAGAACTCTTAACTCACCACCCCCCTCCAGCAGTCTGGTAACCCTGTCCATACAAGCATTCGTTCACCAACAGCCCCCTTTTCAAAGGAGCAGAGATCAAGCATTGTTTTCTTCCTCATTTGAGGTGATCTGCTGCCGCTTTCTGGAGAGCTCACAAACTAGTGGGTTTTTTTCTGGTGTATTACCCGCCAGCAAAGCCAACCTCAGTATTTCATTACTAATGGAATTAGCTTTCTGCATTTTTAAAAGTTGGGTACTAACTAGTCTTGCATCATCTGTTATTTTTCTATGATCCTTCAGAATATCTAACAGTGAACTGACAGTATTATCAAATTTAATTCATGTGAATGGAGTCTTGAAATCATGCCAGGTAATTCTTGACTTTCAAAACCTTCTTGCCATTTGGTTACGTGGTCTACCAATTCCACCAAAAATGGTGCTCATGAAGATAAAGGGATAAGGACAGTGTGGGAGTCCTTGTCTGTTAATCTTGCTCCATCCTTCCAGGTCAATGACTCCAACCTCCTAGGTCCTTCGCTGAACACAACTAATGATAGATCATTTTTGTTGCCCTTGACTTTCCAGCTTTTAACTAGTCCTTTAAGTTCTGAGCTCATCAAAGAACTCCCTGAGCAGCCATATTGATCCCTTTAGATCAATATTTCCCAAACTTGGCTCTAAGTTTAATTCTCTGACTGGCCAAATCTTCCAAAAGTACCAGGTAAATAGCCTACATAGGCCCACAATGATTGGCTTTTGCCATCTTATTACAGTAGGCAACAAAGACCAAGGCAAAGCAGAGATAGAGAAAAAAGCAAATTGCTATTAAAGAAAGACCCTTTGTACATGAAAGGTAGCACATTTTAAGCCCCAGGTCCATCTGAAATGTGAAGCAAATTGGCATTCAGCTGAGCCTCAGCAAAAGAAATCCTTATTCTACAAATAGGTCCATTTTTCCCGAATTAAGGAACAAAAAAAAATTTTTTTTTGGTAGCTTATTGAAAAATGGAGACTGTTAGGCTCCATTTAAGTGGTCTGGTGTGAGACCTAAGAACTTCAGTGTTAGTAGTCACTCCAGGAGCATCTGAGGTGAGAAACGTCCAGGACTGCACTTTAGAAAAGTGCGGTTTCCTATCTGGTTATGTTATATCCTTGTTTAATGGCTTAATTTTAACCCTAAGTGGAGGTCCATTTTTTTTTAAGTGTGATGAAGTGAATAGATGGATAGGGCATAATAAGCAGCTAGACTGTGTGCACAGCGTACTTTCGTACTTCCTCGGGCTCATGGTGAAGCAGAAGAATGCGAGAATTCTAGTGGTCTGTATATGGCTTTAATTTCATCTTAATCACCCTCTCCCAAGTCTGTGCCATTGTTCTGCGCTCCTGAAGCAAGGGGCTAGTGAGTTCCAGCCACTGGATAAGGACAGGGTCTGGGCCCACACCAATCTAATGACCTAGTCCAAGATGAGGGAAACAGATGGAGGTTTGCAGAGGCAAAATGGCAGAACATTGCAAGCTGATGGAAGGACTGCAGAATCTGGTGTGCAGAGGTGGTTCTGTTGGGGCAAGAGCCCTGTCATTCTCTGATTTAGGTGAAATTTGGATGCTTTGGAATCACATGATTTCAGTCCCAAATTTGCCACCCACTAGTTATATGACCCTTGGCCAGTTTCTTCTCTTTGCCTCCTTGTTCTCATCCCAAAATGGAATTTAACAATATTTCTCTGTTTAAGAGAATTAAATGACATGTATGTAAGGTTCTTTGTATAATGTTGGATGCTAATTGGTAGCAATTTTCAGTTTTGAGATTTAAGGCCTTAGCAGTCCACTTGGTGAGAAGCAGGGCAAGGAGATTCCAAGATTAGCTCAAGGAATGGTATATTGCAAAGGTTACTAGGTTGAGATATAGGGTCTACGTTTAGCAATGGAAAGAAGTCCTTGGTTCCAAAGGAAAGATCAGATGGAAGGGGGTTAACACAATACATAAAAACACACCTCTGAAAGACTTAACAAGCTAAAAGCAGAAACACCATGGGGATCCTTTGAGAAAGGATAAAAAGGGATAGAAATGATATTTTTGTCTGAGACTACTAGGAAGTAATTGTGCAGGCGGAACATGGACAATGCTTTCCTATCTGCGAATGGCAGAATCGGCACAGAGGAAGGCACTGGTGAGACCACTGAGAACCCATTCTGCTGGTACAATTGGGATTCAGAAGTTTGGAGAATTGAAACAGCGTCTGCTCGGTCTCCAATGCACCCTGATTTGGGATTTCATCTTACTGCAAAGTGAAAGAAACTTTTAGCACAACTTGGAAACTAAGTAGAAAAAGTTAGTAATAAAGGGAACTGCTGTGCTTTTTAGCTTTTTTTAGCAAGTAACCCAGACTGATAAAAGTTTAAACAAAAATATCTGAAAGTTAATTTTATTTTCTCCCTCTTAGCCCCTCATTTCATAGTTTTTCCTAGAGGTAAAATGGTTAGCCTTTCTTCCTGTCAATCTGGAGCTATTCTATGTATAAACAAGTACGTATACAAGGGCAGTCCAGGGAAAACAAATAAATAAATAATAACCCAGCTTTGGTCCATATAACGAGAACAGTTATATGGCTGGATACTTTCTAGATAGCCCTCATATTTATTTAGCCAATCAACCTTGATGGGCATTTAGGCTGCCTCGGATCTCAAATTACAGTTTTCCTGCCATCCTTGTACATTCTGTTTTATGCACTTGGACCAATCTATCTGCAGAATAAATTTCCTGCAAGTAGAGGCTCTAGGTCAAAAGGTATGGGCATATTTAATTTGGATATTGTCAGATGCACTTTCCTTCCAAAGACAGTTTACCTGATGATGCCACCACCTTCCCCGCTGCCCCCTGCCCCCTCATTGATTTGCCAGGGCCTCTCTAATCCCACAGGAAGCAAGGTCCTAGCCTTAGCTAACTTTTTCAACTTTCATTAGTCTGATGGGTAAAAACCAGAATTTCCGTGTTAATTGTACTCCTCTGTAAGCAAGGTTGCGTACCTTTTCTTTTTGAAGGCCCTGCGTTCCTTGTGAACCATCTGAGACCCCTATCCTTGAGTCATGCTCTTTAAGACCAAGCTGATGAAGTAAATAAAATTAATCATGTCAGTCAGCTTAGCCTTTTTAATAGTGAAGAAAGGGTAGACTGGAAAGTGTTGCTATTTACCAGACATGTTTTTGAAAGCACCTTTCCAGAAGTCGAGGTAACAATCAGCATGATACTATTCCCTGGAGATGGAATAAGGGCAGCATAAAAATAGCCAGGGTAAAGGAATTGACTTCTAATATCCATGTTTCCCTTTCTTGTTTGAGAGTTTATGGAGAACTTTCCACTCAGACTTCTTAAATACTTACTCAGACATTGTAAATTTCCCTGGTGCATTTGATCAGGGAAGGACAAATTTAAGTTACAATTAAAATTCTAACATAATGGATCTAAAATCAACAGCTACATCCCAAGACTCAGCAGTGGTTTTATTG
Source organism: Craseonycteris thonglongyai (assembly GCA_004027555.1). NCBI lineage: Eukaryota > Metazoa > Chordata > Mammalia > Chiroptera > Craseonycteridae > Craseonycteris > Craseonycteris thonglongyai. The sequence continues at coordinate 55,674 of PVKE010000255.1, read as the reverse complement.
GAGGAAAGGCTGCAGAATTTAAAATATCAAAACTGCTGTAGTCTAGGCAATCCACTAAGAAAGGTTAGGATAATTAGAGGAACATTCCCGTAGGCTCATGTTATAAGAAATCCGCAGAAACCTACCTCATCATCCCCTACTGAATAGTGAATGGTTTCAGCATCTACTTTCTGCAGCTGAGACCTCAAAAGCAAAAGGCATTGCTGTGCTAACAGCTCACCCAGCATCATTCCGTGGCTCAATAATGGGCACTGTATCTATAGTAAAGGCAATTAAACAAGCCCTTAAAATTGGGCCCAGGAGTATGGCTTCTGAGGCTGAGGGGATGTTTTCAACAGAAACTTCTGAAAAATCCGCAAGAATTGGGGAGCAGGGAGAGGATCCTCTAAGGAGATTTTTAAGCACTCATGAAACCCAAAATAGATGAAGCCCATCTGTATCACCTTGGAAGCATGTACCCAGTGTTCAGCTCCAGCTTCCGTTCATACTGATGTCTCATGCAGTTAGCAATGTCTAAATCCTGCTCTTCACAGAGCATGCATTTTATTTAGTTAATGTGAACTACTTCCTGCAATGAATAATTTTATTCATCGGGGTGAGTTGGAGGGGTCTGCAAGAGTGGAAGAATAACACTCAGCTCAGGCCCAAGTCTGCCATCACTCTTTTGAAGTGCAAAGGATGATAAAGAACTGGCTCTTTATATATTATTTTACAGAGCAGCAGCTGTGGATTTGTGGCAGTGGTTATTTTGTCTTCCTGTTCCTTGAGGGCTCTCGGATGGTACTGTATGGGGATGCATTTAAAGCAGTGGCTGGGGGAAATTCATGCTGTTAGCCACCTAGGGAAAAAGGGTGACTCTCATTTAAGGCAAGGAGCAGGCACAGGAAGGCAGAAATAAGAGGCTGAAAAACTCGGTAAGAAACCAAGAAGGGAAAGCACTGGTAGATTTATTAGAAGTGAATGCTGTAAAGGAAAACAACTGTATTTATGTCAGCCTTTCTTTTAAAGGCAGGGAAGAGGTTGAATAAACTCTTAGTTGTGAACTTCAGCGCAGAAATGGACTCGTGAAAAATACTTATTTTTTGGACTCAGATCCTGAAAGTCATCGGAACTGTGAAAATCCTAGATCTCACTGCAGAGTTATAGAGCCCTTTCTCACAGTTGCTCAGTGCCGCCCCATTAGAGAGCCACTGTAAAGCTTCACAAGAATAATATCAGAATAACATTGACTTTTTTTCTGGCAGGAAATTTTCAAGGCCTGCTTCTCTGCTTATAGCCATTCATTCAATTCCCATCCCAGCCCATTCAAACCCACATGCTGAACTGCGGTGCAACCCCCAGAATGGCTCCCTGGCAAAGGTGCTCATCACCCATAGCGGAGGCCCATCATTCAGTTCCTGCCCTGCATGGCCCCACATCCACCTGTGTGGAATGAAACCATGTCACAATTATACAGAGACTGCTCTGGGCACCCCCACCCCCACCTTCTCTCAAAAACAATAAAATCTTTAAAAATAAAAAAGAATTAGTCTAAGTTGATTGCTTGGAAAATGTCCTCAAATAATTGCAAATTTAAAATTTTTTTAAATGTCATCAAATAATTGCAAATTGAAATAATTTTTTGTCTGCCAATTAGTAGTCATATAAAGAAATCAAAGACACACCAAAATGTTTAATTTTGAACTTTTCAGAGAAGATTAAAATAAAATAGGGACATCTTTTCTTGCTAGTGACTTAAAAAAAAACAAAAAACTACTAAGTTACTGTAAGAAATCGTCCCTAATTAATAGGCCTAACATTTGTAATGTGTCACATTTCTAAGATGTTGACGCAATTTTCTTCTCAAACCCAGTGTGGGGAAAAGGTACAGTTTTTCAAGTATGATATCTCTCAGTTGGACATAGCAAAGATCAAATTGTTCTGTTTGTTTTTTCATTAGTTTCAGGTGTACAAAACAACATAGTGATTAGATATTTATATACTTCATACAGTAATAACCCCAATAAGTCTATTATCCATCTGACATTGGACATAGGTATTAGAATATTATTGACTATATTCCCTAGGCTGTATTATATATCCCTGTGACTTTTTTTTTAATTATAGTTGACATTCAATATTATACTAGTTTCAGGTATACAGTGTAGTAGTTAAGACTATTATTTATTTCAATGAACTGTAGTTCCTGACATATAAATACTTAATAAATGTTTATCCAAAAATGTAGTGTCTGGGGCCCAGAAAAGTGAAATGAGTTACATAAGGTCACATACCTTAGCTAAGTGACAGCAAAGCAGAGCTAAGTACTGCTAACCGGCATTCTTTTAATGTGTTTATACTGCTTCTTTTGTTCACATGGCAACACGGGGTCTCTTAGGAAAGAGCACAGGACTCTAGAATCGAGTTGCTGGGGTTCAAGCCCAGCTCTGCCATTTTACTAGCTGTGTGATGGGAAAGTTAATTAGTCTCTCTGTTCCTTTTTGGTCATCTGTAAATAGTAATTGTCCCTTCTTCAAATGGTTGTTGGAAGAATACATAATTTGATAGATGGCATAGGGCTGGGCACTCAGAACGGTTAGCTTTTGGTTCTTTTTCTCTGAGTAATTAGAGAGCATGGTTAATGCACTAGTGTTCAGTCATAAAGTTGATTCTGGCTGACACCACCTGCTGTAAAAACGTGGTATCTGCATAGATTCTGCTCAGAGAGTCCCAGTTGGAGAGGTGGTTCCAGTCTAATAGGCTGGAGTATGGACTAGTAGCAATACTTCCCAAATTTTTCTTGTCCTTGTGCACGTAGAAAATGACATATTTGGGTAGCGCGCTGGGGTAAGCATTCAAGGCTGCTTGAAGCTCCAGCCTTCCTTGGTTCCATCCACTTGCTTTAAGGACTTAAAGAATGAATGGTTCAACCCACTTACAACTCTTCTGAGGCCCATCAGTTGGGAAGCTCTACTGAGACATTGGTCAGCCTCTCCCTGATGCTTTAGGTCTGATTAGGAGTATGGAGTTGTCCCCACTTTGCCCCAACTGGCTCCTCTGGAAGGTGTTTAGGAAATGTGTGTGCTAAGGCTCCTAACAGCTTCTCTAAGCTGTTCCTGCTCAGGAACCCCGCAGTGACCTTAAGCCATGTGCCGTGAATAAGTAGGACTGACTCTGCATACAGGCAGCACAGAAGTGTATAGTGAGCAATCCAGAGAAGGTTCCAGAAATCACCGGGCCCACCTCATGTCACAGGGGAAGAAACGGAGGTCCAGAGGGACTGTCTAAGGTTTCTCCCAAGGCCGAGACAGAACTAAAACTAGGCCCCAGGCATTGTCAACCACAATGCTGCACTTCTTGCTGCCCCCTTTGCTGCCTCCATGGGGAGGGACATAGCCTGGTTATGTTCCAGGTCAGAGAGGGAGGCTGGTCTGTAACGCCCCCTCCACCCCAGCAGCCTTAAGTCACACCTTCTACCACATTGTTACAAGCATGCTTGCACGCGCACATACATACACAACCTAAGACCGTCCTAACCAAAGACGCCAGGCGACAGCCAGGGTGGACCAGACATGCCGCTCATGAGGCAGCATGGGGGACAACCAGTGCGTTTCTTCTGGAATGCGTCCTGTGCCACAGCAGAAGCCGCCTCCTAAGCGCCCGGCCTGGAAGCTGTGCTCACACTACCTGAGACAGTGAGACCTAGCCCAGCGGGTTCCTCTGACTTAGTCCAGGCCCCGCCCCGTTGCACCTGGAGCGGCCCTCCCACCAGCCTGTGCCCTACATGGCACTCAAAATGGACTTTATAATACGAAACTCTGGTCCCACCACGCCCTTGCTTAAGCTCTTTCCCCTGCGCCCTGTTGCCCTCCAGATAACCGGCCACGTACCCTTTCTTAACTGGCCGCAGCTGGTCTTCTTGTCCTCATCTCCTGCTACTTCAATCCTCACTCCCTCTCCTCCAGCCACCCTGCTCTTTGAACCACCATTCCCTTGCTCACACTATTTCTTAAGCCTTTAGTAGCCATGCCTATTTCTACCTTTTCACTTGAAAGACATTCCACAAAGCCAAAAACAACAAAATAACATACCTCCACTGAGTCAGAGTACGCCAGTTACAAAGTCGAGAAACCCAGCTATATCAGCAAAAATAAAGGAATAAGTAGTAAATAACAGACAAGAATCTACTGGACCTAAAAATGGAAAAGTTCAGTGGTAGAAGCTGCTTCAGGCATGGCTGGAACCGGGGGTTTGAATGATAGGGTTAGGGATTTGACTTTTCTCTCGTTCCACCTTCCTTCAGTCTGTTCATCTCGTCTCCCTTTGTGCATTGGCTTCATTCTCACAGACACTTCTTTGCGTCCAGGGAATATGGTCATCAATAGCCTCAGTTTGTGTCATCCTTACAGCCAGAGCCTACTTACCCATTAGGCCCAGTAGGTACAGTGTGTTGGGCTCATGGTACTTTTAGGGGCCCACAAAAACGTTTTAATTTCTTTTAAAGTCAGAAGAAAAAAATCGAACTTTTAGTTCAAGAGAATGGTTCAATAGATGGTGTCATATTCATTTTTATAGAAATGTCATACAGCATAATTTTTAATTTATACAGAAGAGATAAAAGCAAAAGTGCTTGGAGCCCACAAAAGTCACAGCAAGGCCCTGCTTGGCTCTTAAAAGGGAAGAGAATCTTTTTCTCAAACCTTGGGGTAAACTCTGATTGGATCATATCCCAGAACAAGTCACTCTACCTAGATGGATGGAGAACTTTGATTGGCCAGACTTCTGTCTCAGGGCCACCCCTGAGGGGAAATAGCAACCTCTTACAAACACAGGATTGGGGTGTCCTGTAAGAGAGAGGATTCTGTTTCAAGAATGTCCACCAAAAATGTGGCTATCTCCCCTGATCGCTCCCCTCCTTGTGACACTTTCTTCAACACCTCCACCCATCCCAAGAGAACTAGTTGCCTGCACCTCTGTGTTCCTTGTGTGATTATAATGGACTGAACCACGGGGTTTCCTGCACTGGAGTGTGAGCTCATTGGAGACAGAGTGAAGGAGTAGGCAGTAGAAATCTGGTCTGTGGAATGAGCAGAGAGAGAGGGGTGAGTTCTGCCTAAAGGTGTGACAAGGAGACCTTTGATCTGGCTCTTACAAGCTGGAAGTCTTCCTGGAAGAAGGGGTGTTTTAGCTGGGTTGAGAGCTGAGGAAGGACTGCAGGGAGCAGAAAGAGGTGAAAGGAACCAGGATGGGAAAGAGGGTATAGAGAGAATGTACCAGGGGTTGAGCTGCAAAGAGAATGGGACAAGAGCGTGCTGCGAGTCTCTGAGTGACTCATAAACGAATTGGGATTTGATGTGATAACCCAGGTCTCTTAACCTCAGTCCATGGAGGGGCTATAGCGGGCCAGAAATTGAGTGTGAATGTTGCATCTTGGTGGTTTTTCCTGCAGGGAAGGTCCATGGTTTTCATCAGGTTTCCAAAACGGGGTCCTGTCTGACATGTTCAGGAAATCACTAGAATGGAGAGGCGTTCAAGCTCCCGGAGGGAGGAGTGTCATGCTCTAGAACGTAATCAGAACGGCAGGCTGGCTCCTGCCCTGTGGCAGATAGGCTGAAGGAGAAAGCAGAAGCAGGGAGAGCTTTTAGGAATCTGTTTCAGGAGCCTAGGCAGGAAGTGACATGCGCTTCAAAACACGGTAGACTTTCAGTTAACCGGCACCCACGGGGATAGGTAAACGCTGGATGAATGGACTCATAAGTGGACTCTCAGTTAACTGGCACTCATGCCAGATAAATGTATTATTTGATTTTTTTTTTTTTTTTGGCCAGTTGCTTGAGTTCCCATAACAGAGAGTCTACTGTGTTGGTAAAAAATGAAAAGGAACAATTAGAATTAAAAACTGTTATAGCGGTAACATGAACAGGTGCTTTCTGCGGGGTCAGGCTGATGGAGAGGAAGAGAGTTACTTCGGGACTTCTAGTTCTGGTCATAGGATGGTTGACAATTTATTTATTTTTATTGCTTTTTATTTCCTCCTTCCATTTAGGGAACATCTTTTTCGTAGAAATTATTTAAGGCTGAAGGGCTCTGGGGTGTACAAATTTCCACTTTATGCTTTTCCTTTGAGTGCACTGTTGCCATTCTGCCCAGCTCTACAGTAACCCTGTGCCTCTGTTTGTTGAACCGATTTTTCTTGGTTTTTCATGCTTGGCGAACACCTTTTAAAATACGCACAGGATTATCCAGGCACATTGCTTTTCTAAATTCCGACTTTGCCGCCCTCCACAGCTACCCGCTCCCTTCCCCAGGGCTTAGCAGCTCAGACCGGCTGCCCTTTGGCATCGAGGAGAATGGGGGCACTCTGTTCACTACCAAAGCTTCCGGACGGCACCACCACCACCACCACCAGCACGCACACCAGCACCATGCAAACTATGGCCTCTCGCTGACCTTGGAGAACAAGGAGGGGCCTTTGAGGTCCCCAAACTCCAGCACTAAATCCATGACAAGTGAGTAGGGGCCCAGGGGGCAGGGGAGGGATACTGCAGGGTGTAGGTGGCTGGCTTCCTGAGAGCCTCAAGACAGACCCTTCAAGTGCAGTGTGGAACGGTTGTAGTGTCAGGTCACCAGGTCTGGGCAAGAGCTGACAAGAGCCTTGTGCATTTAGGGCAGAGCAACCTGGGAATACGGTTCACCAGTAACCTGATTTCATTACAAGGTAGCCGTTCTCTCTCCACCTCATTCTTTAGCAGATCTCTGCTTCCGCAGTGTCCAGCACTGGCTCAAAGCAATGGAAACAGAAATGGGGGGTGAAGTGCCTAGAATCTCTCCTAATTACAAGAAAACCCATTCTGTCTCCTTTGTGACATCTCTCTTCTGAGAGCAAGGTGATGTTGCGGAGACCTAGTGTACAATGGTACAGGCCCCCGTGAAAGAAGTTATGGAAGTGGAGAGGGAGCAACTAGAAACCTTTTTAACCATATGACAGAGTGATTTAATATCTGTGAAAACTAATTTTAAAATGTGGGCTTGGATTCTGTGCATCTGTTATTTTTTCTAGAAATTCATTTTTATTGTATTTTACCAAAGAATTGGTCTGTGACAAATGTGGGTGGGGTGAAGAACCAGTTCTTAATCGCATATGGTTTGAAAAAGCACCAAGGTGGAGGCAAGAGTCAGGAAGCTTTGATTCTTATTCTCACTTTCGAGCCAAAGCCCCTCTTGAATCCTCAGTGTTTTCATCTATGAAATGGGGTGGAGGGTGTCCAGATGGACAGCCAAAGAATCTTCGAGCCCTGACACATGAGTCTGTGAGCGGGCGAAAAGAAAGAGCAGGGAACCATTCTGAGTTGGCTGACCCCGGAAATGAGAACTCAGTGTCCACTTGGTATGGAAGACTCAGAACTCTATGCCCTCATCATCACCATCCGCACTGCCCTCACCCTGGGCCGTAGCTCATCTTTTTGTAGCTGGGTAACCGTAACAGCCGCCTCCAGGGCACCTTCTCCAGCACAATCTTCACAGTGTAGCAGCCAAAGTGAGAGCTCTTCCCAGATAGCTCTGACCTAATGCCTTAAGACCTTCTTCACTGTCCTGGGATAAAGGCCACGTTTCTGAACATGGCCACACACAGACCTTCACAGCCCGGCTCCTGCCAAGGTCTTCAGCCGTCCCCGTAATTCCTCACTAGGCTCCAGCTGCACAGAACTGCTCTCTTCAGATATTGTGCTGTGTCCTAGTTCTGTGCTTGGCACCTGCTGTTTCCTCTGCCGGGAATGCTTTTCTCCCCCCTAATGAACTCCTACACATCCTTCAGGAACCAGCTCAAGTGTTGTCAGTGCAACTTTCTCTAACACCCCTCCCTGATTCTTAGCTTTAGAGTGCCTTCCCTCTTGCTCCTATAGCAATTAAATAAGCCTTTTGTCATTCTTATTTGGAATATCTGCACTCGTCTCTGTCTCACTTATCTCTTTAATACAGCTCTCCAGACCCCAACTACAAACAATACTTGGCACAATTTTTCATACGTAATGAATATTTAATGAATATTTAATGTCTTAGTAGATACTAGTGATTATAATAAAAGGAACTCAAACTAATTTAAAGTAGTACAGCAATCAAAATCAATAAATTTGATTTTAGAATTAGAACCTGGTTTTTAAGGGTACATTCATATGCCTGTTAGCCTGAACATTAATCTTTCAAGTTTGCATAGTGCATTCTGTTAACAAAGCATTTGTGCATGAATGGCCTCACTTAATATTCACCAGCCTGCAAGGTAAGTCATTTTATTTTCATTTTAAAATGGCTTAGAGACTCAGAGAGGTAAAGTGGCTTGCCCAAGGCCACCCAGCTGATATGTGGGGGAGTTAGGCCTTGAAATCTTGACCTCGGATGTTCTCGCACCTCATCAACTAGCACAAATTCAGCAGATTCAAGCTGCCGGGGGAGGAGGCAGGCAGGAAGGGTGCTGAGGGTCAGGTTCTGGCAAGCTCTTTTACCACCTATATCCCTCTGTCCTTTCAACCTCTCCTTCCTCATCCCCTCTGCCACTTGTAGAACTGAGTCCGGGAGCACCTGCCCTGTTCAGCGAGGCTGCTGCCCACCTAAAGAAGCTGGAACTAGAAACCGTGAAGGCTGCCGGACCCTGGCCTGCTCTGCACATCAACATAAATAAGGTGCCGAGGACCAGACCTGGGACTCCCACCAAACCCGATTAGTACCCTGGCCTGCCTCCCAAACCCTGGGCCTTTGTCTTGGAAGGGCTCCTTCTCAGTCTTTCCTGACGTTTCTGCTCAGTGTGTCTCTTAGGAGCAAAGATTCCCTTACGTTCTTTTTGGTGGATGACAGCATGAGGCATTGCCCTCATCGCTTTAGACAGCAGTCTGGACCTGCCTGTTCGGGGTGTCTCACTCCTTCTAACTGAAAGCTCCGCCAGGGAGGTGTCCTCATTTGCTTCTTCCCATCTTGTCCCCTCTGCATGAGGTTGCTCAGGCTGCTATAACAAAATACCATAGACCCGGTGGCTTAAACAACAAACATGTATTGCTTGCTGGGCATCCGAAGATGAAGGTGCTGACTGATTTGGTTCCCTGGTGAGGGCTCTCTTCCTGGCTTGCAGAAGGTCATCTTCTGGTTTGTGTCCCCACTTGCCAGAGTGATTTTTCTCTCTTATAAAGCTGCTGATGCCATCATGAAGTCCCCATCTCATGACCTCATCTAAGTATCATTACATCCCAAAGGCCTCATTTGCAAATATCATCACAATAGGGGTCAGGGCTTTTACTGTGAATATTTTGCATGGGAAGGGGGAACCTGTTCAGTCCATCGCGCTTCCTATGTGTCTCCTTGTGCCCGGCACAGAGCAGATGTGTGGTAACCGAATCCTGATGGGAGGAAGGGAAGGATTGGTGGAAGGAGGGAGGGGCAGGGCAGACGCCAAGCTCTCTTTCAGCTAGATCTGTTCTTAATCCAAATGGACAACCTTATAAAAGTCACTTTGTATCTTGGAACTGTAGAATGCCGGTGCTGGATTCACTCTGTCATTTAGTTCAACCTTCTCAGCACCTGAGACCAGAGGAGGGGAAATGACTTTCTCAAGGTCACATAGCAGGGGCTGGATCTGTGGGCTCCTGGCTCCCGGTCCAGTATCCTTTGCACTCCACCATGCTTCTTCATGTTCTGCACCAGGGTTTCTCACCTTCAGAACTAGTGATATTTTGGGCTGATCATTCTTTGTGGTGGAGGGCTGTCCTGGGCATTGTAGGATGTTTGCAGCATCCCTGGCCTCTACCCACTAGATGCCAGTAGTACCCCCACCCAGACGTGAAAAACAAATTGTCTTCAGATATTGCCAAATATCCCCTGAAAGAGAAAGTTGCCCTGGGTTGAGAACCAAAATTGTACACATATTTTAATTTTTAAAATCTCCAAGCGAATTGTCTTCTTCACTCATGGGTCATCTCTGCCATTCGCATGCTTAGCTTTGCCCTTTTATGAGCGGGAATGGGAAGAATTTGGAAGACCTGACCTGGGAAACTCCCCGTCCTTACCCTCACAGGGCTGCTCCTATACTCTAGTCAGCCCTCTAACCTACACTACTAGACTTCCAGGGCTTCTCAGAAGACCCTCACCCCTTGATCACCTTCTCTCCCCTCACAGGGCTGCCTAAAGTCCCTTTGATTCCTAAGGGGACTTCAATTGTAAGCCCCACCCCCACCCACAGGTCTATACTTCCCTCCCGGATAGGTGGCGTTTACTCATTCAATCAACAATTCTGTTGAGCAGGCCCTTATCAGGTGCTGCGGGGTCGACCCGAGTGCATCATGCCTCCTGGATTGATCCGCTTTCTCTGTCTCTTGGTTTTCAACTATTCTAATGCAGTACAAACAATAAATCTTTTAAAAGGCTTTATTCAGAGTTTGACAGAATCCAAACACAATTTGTGAGGAAGAAGAGTGTGTAGTGTTAGAGAACTCACAAACTCTGTGTCATTTGTAGTCACCATGAGTATTGGCGAGACACAGACAACAGTGGCTTGCTCTGGGTTGAGGCAAAGCTGAGACAGCTGTGAGTTATTACCATCTCCCTGGAGCTCAAGCTATGTAACGCCCCTCTTCTCTCCTCCACTTAAAGAAATGCATCAGTAAGCAAGTTGGCTAGAGTGACGTCAGATAACCTTGACTTTTTTCTATCACATAAGCAAAGTCTGTTACTTCACCCGATGATTCTTTATCATTAATAAAACATTCCTTGCAGCAGACCTCATAACTTATCATGATGCCACAATTGGAACCAATGGCTTCAATGACTCTTAAGTTTTTTTCTAGCTTTAAGGATCAAGAATCTTCTACTTCTTCTAGGGTTTGGATAAGTTCCTGTTCTTAATTTAATGGTGAGAAGACATTTTCACTGCCCAGTTCCAAAATGGTACCCAAAATTATCACAGGCATTTCAATCTCATAAAATTTTATATATGTAAACAATTTATATAAACAATTAAAAAAATACATCGGGCCATTTCTTTATCCCCAAACAGATAGACTATTTCCAACTATAAGCCCAAGTGTCACTGATATGTATGTTTTAAAATCCATATTTCCATACTGAAAGATAAAGCATCTTTCCACAATTCAAGTTGAATTTAAAATACAAACTATGGTCCTGCAAACAAGAGAAAGCACAGCATCCTCGGTGGTCTTATTATAATCCACATGCCTATTTCCCCTAAAGATGCCTTTTATGCAAACATGTTCATATAATGATCCTCAGATTTTCCGGAATTTATATTGTCCTCTACCTGAGTCAATTCATAAAGCTGGACAGTAGCATGTGCTTAGCCCAAGATCACACAGGAACAAGCAAGCTTGAATTTTATGTCTAAAAAGTGGTTTAGAATTACTAAACTCAAGGAGAAAAATTAATGCTAAATTTTCATTCTTTTCTAGCAGCGTTCAATTTTTTTTTAAGTAGGTCTTTGGTCATTATAGTGAGTAGAACTACATCCCTTAAGCAATTGTCAAAGACCTCAAATGGGCTTTAGAACCCATTTCATTCCTGTATCCTAGCATATCATTCCCCATATTAAATCTAATTAAAAAATTAATTCTTCACACACTAGTGAAAACACCCATTCTAATAGTAAACGATTATCTCAATGTAACAGAATTTACAAACACATAAGTTATCCTAAAGCTGTACTGTAAAGCTCATCTTTCAAAATAAGTAAGTTGCTTATTTACTTTATTCCAGGAAATGGCTGAGTCTCTTCTGATACTGATTCCCACCAAATGAGTCAGAGTTCTTTATACCCAACTTGGTGGCTTAGGATCATTAGTGTCCTCATATTGGATGCTCTCTTAAAATTATATTTTGGGGGAAGCTGGGGTGGCTCAATGGGTTAAGCGCTCTCTTTGCAGCCCTGCAGTCCAAGGATCGAGTCCTGGTACCAGCCCCGTCCCATGCAGACCCATATGCTAAACTGGGGTGTGCTTCCCATGCGGGAGGCCCCCAGCCCAGTTCTGGCCCTGAGCAGCCCCCACCCGCCTGTGTGGAATGAAACTGTTGAAAACTAATGACGGGCCCTCCCCCTTCTCTCTGTCTCTGTCTTCCTGTGTCAAAAACAATAAAATAAATCTTTTAAAAAATTATATTTTCTTATCTAGCATGAAAGTGTCATTCATATCTTATTTTCTCTTCTCATCATCATGATCTTATGAAGAAAGAAACTGAGACTCGGAGAGGTTAAGGGGAGCCAGGGTGACTGAGTGATCAGGGCTGTAGCTTTGGTGTCACCCACTACTTGGTGTGAGTGTTGGCTCTTCCGCAAACTTCCTGTGTGACCACAGGCAAGTGACTTACCCTCTCTCTGCTTTGTTTTTCTCATCTATAAAATGGGGATAGTGACTGTATCCCCAGTGGGATGGAAATGAGAGGATTCAATGTCATATGCACATGCAATGCTTAAGTCAGTGCCTGGCCCTGACTAAGCGCTCACTCAGTAAGTGTGAGCTACTGGTATTATTTTTCTTTTTTTCATCATCATCATCTTTTATGGTGCTAGTAAAGATTCAAATCCAAGTCTCTATCTCTGCTCATCTTTCTGTTACATGAAGCTGATGAGTGCTGCTTGTTATACACACCAGATGCTCCTGTGTGCATTTGGAGGTCCCTCTGCGATGCTGCACTCTATGCCCTCTTCTCTTTATTAAACGATATCAACCAGCCAATTGCCCAATACTTCCTCAAAGCCTTTCATAACATTCCTACTATGTGGACCAAGGTGCTCCATAGGACTTTTGAGTTAGTGAGTGAGATTAATTTTGGAGCTTGCAGAATTTGGAGTCTCTAGAACATTTTGTTCTTGCCCTGGTACATCGTGGCTAACATGCCACATGAAGTCCTGATATCACTAAAATTGACTTAACAATCATATGGTCTTGTATGTTTCCTATTAAACACATGTCTCCTCTAATAATAACCTGTACCCTATATATGATTATAATCTTCTTCAGTAGGTATTTATTGATCACATGCTATGTGCCAAGCACCATTTTAACAGTGGGATACGCAATGACCACAACTGGTATGGTTAGTAATAAGACATTATCTCCCGGAATGTGATACGTATACCACCTAAGATGGTTTCAGGTTCTATACATGGCTGAATATTTTCTAATAGTTATATAATTATCAGGATGGATATTATAATAAATATAACAGTTATCAAGCTTATGATTTCCAATATTATTGCTAGGGACACACTTAACAGGTAGACCCAGGGTAATCTACCTTAACTGGATCATATGAATAATAGGTACATGTTTCATGGGAAGTGACAAAAATAGTAAAGGCAGTACCAAGTTATAGAAGTCTGAGACTATCATGAGGTAACATAGACACAGATTTCTCATTGAGAACCATATTTTTCATCACTACTTCTTAATATTAATATTTTATACTCTTCTCCTGGACCCAACAAGTAACAGAATTGAATATTTATATGTAGAGGTAGCAGTTGTGAGGGAAATACCACTGCTCTGGGGTAAAGGAAGCTCGAAGCTTGAGTCCCGGTTTGGCCCCTGGCCCTAGCTGCATGATTCTGAAAGAGCCTCTTCTCTTTGAACCTTCACCCCATCTTCTGACTCTTGAGCTCCCTAAGACGTCCTCTCTCTACTTCACACAAGAATAAGAGGACACGTTTGTGAATTCTTTGCAAATAGTAGAAGCACCGGTACAAATATAAGGAGTTAGTGACGTACTTGTCTGAATGTTTAAGTCTACATATTCGCCATTGTGATTAGTGGGAAAGGTTAATGTCTGTGTTTTCTTTTTTCCTTGGTTTCCCATCTGTTGCGTGTCTTTTCATGCGTCACAGGCTGAAGAAAAAAAAGTTTCTGAGAAGACTCTTCAGACCCCACTTTTGCCTTCCCCTGTGGCTGATCATGTGAAGTGCAATATTTTGAAAGCCCAGCTGGAGAACGCTTCTCGAGCGAGTGCCCAGGTGCGTGGAGTTCTTGCCTGCCTTTGATTTCACACCACACCATGCCCTATAGAAGAAAGATGTCTTCTCGGACTGAGATGCCTGACAGGCAGGGTCCAGCCCAGAGACAGTAGCCACCCCTGTTATATAAACAGATTCTAATATAAAGACTTACTGACTGGTGTACAGTTATTAAGTGGCTCAGTGTGAGGGCCAGCTCTGTACTTCGTGATGGGTATGAAGGCTGCCGACAGCTGCGTCTCCTGTTGCCTTCCAGTGTGTGTTCAGCTGACCTGGCTGGCTGAGTGGTGTCCCTTCCTCCCCCGCCATTCTTTGTGGAACTCACCTGAGGGAGGAGGACAAGGCGCCTATCAAAGTCATGTGACACAGTTCCGCCCAGGCTTTTATACTGATATGAAAGGACTGATTCTGAAATCCTTTGTAAGCTGTAAGTGCTCTGTGAGCGTCGAGCTGGTGATTATTCCTGATCTAAAATATGAGGTGGGGGAACTAAACTGTGGGTTTGGCTTTTCCCACGCCATCCTTTTCTCATTCAAGCATGAGCTGGCATATAGGTGCTCAATAGAGGTAAGAAGACAAGCATTGATTGCTTTTGAGTAATTAAGTGTTAATCCCCATGCTGGGGAATGACTCAAGAAAACACTTTTTTGTTAACTTACATAAACACCAGAGAATATTTGTTATTGCTTGAGTACTTGATGCACTGCCTCTTTAGCCCACCTTCACATTTCTATAATCCTTTGAACGTAGGAGACTTGCAAACTGTTTTGCATACCAAGGTATTCCATTTTAACTGAGCTGCCTGTTTTCTTTTACAGGTTGGAAAAGAGGAATCCACGTTTGTAAATATCAATAAGAAACCCAGTCTTCAGGACGCTAATGTAAGGTGTGTTGCTTCTTGTTTGAAGGGGAAACAGTATTCTCTGTATCATCAACATTATCCTCAAGACATTACTCATGAGGACATTTGCTAATAGAGTCAGAGGAAGAAGGAAATGAAGAGAAGGGGAGCCTGGAGAGATAGAAAAAGACTTATCTGAACAACTTCCTTTAAGCCTCAAAAGTGCTGCTGGTTTGGTGTGCCAAGAAATCACTGAGTTCCTTCTCAAGCGTGTAGATCTGGCCTTGTCGTTCCCTTGCTTAATGCCCTTGTCATTCCCCTCCTTGTAAGTTGGGGTCCAGACTCCTTCACAGAGCAAAGGAGGCCCTTTAGGATCTGACTTGCACTCACTGCCCTAGCTCAGTTCACACTCTTCCTTTGGTCCATAGACGTGCTCTTCATACCAAGCTCCTTTGACAGCATTAGAATGTTCTTTAAAGCTTTCAGGCCACCACCAATGCTAACCCAGAGGAAAAGATTTCTTTCCTGATCTCACAGTGAGCAGAAACTCTTCTCAGCCCAAGTAAGGAACAATCTATAATAGATCATGGCAGCTCTACGGATAACCTTGGTGGACAGTCTACTAACAGAGGCAATAGGCTTCTTAAACGGGCTTCCTTAATATGGGGCCAAGGATCACTGTATTTATCTCTTCTTAAAAACAAAGACTCTTGGGTCCTAGCCAGACCTTTCAGATCCTTTGGTTGACAGGGGTGGGAGGTAGGGGATGGGATGGGGCGGGGGTGCGGAAGCAGTGGGGACAGGAACCAGAATTACAGTAAGCACCCCAGATACTCTAAGAAGTACTGCCCTTAGGGGATTCTTGTACTTGATGCTTAAAGTAAAAACTAAATATTTCTCTATGTCACTTTATAATGCCCCATCCATATTTTTGGTATAAATTTGTCTTACTCCAGAGACACATATGCAGCTGCCTCCTGGACTTTTCAAAACCTTAACTCGTCTCCTCCCACCCTATTCTATGATCTTTTCACCTAGGTATTTCCTCATCTTGGGTAGTAGCATTATTGCCTGTCTGTTACCCAGATCGGACACCTGGGAGTCCTTGACTTTCTTGTACCTCGTGCCTTCTTCCAATTGGCTGCCAAGTCCTGCCAACTTGACTTTCAGATTATCTCCCACATCTATGCTCTCCTTTTCATGACCCTAATCACATCCTACCTTGAGTCCTCTCCATTTCTCATCCTGGATAACTTCTGCTCATCTTCTAAGATGCTTCTAGCTGCCCTCATGTCACCAGCATCCTCTTTGTTGCTCTAAAGTCCCTTCCAAAATGCAAGTCTGACCATGCCACTCCATTGCCTAAAACTGGTAGTGACCTGCCATTGCCTTCAGTGTAAACGCCTCAGCCTGAGGCCCCTCCTAGCCTGGCCCCTGCTTTCCCCTGTATTCTTAATCCCCTGCCCTTCTACTGTGGCCTTACCCCTCAGCAGCTTCACGTCTCCCCTCTGTCTCCCGCCTTGAAAGTCTTCCCTGCAGCTGGTGAGGTATGAACTGCTCCAGGAAGCTTTCCAGATGCCAACCATCCCTCCCAAGCACAGTTATGTGCTTCTCTGGAAGACCATGATTTCTTCCAGGGGCTGTTTCATTGACGCTGGATTTCCAGCTTGAAGAAATCATGAACCCCGAATATATCAACTCCAATCCCTTTTTTGCTCATTCATGTTTGTATTCAAACAAACATGTATTAGGCACTAGCCATATACCTATTACCATAGTAAACACTGACTAGAAGAGAAAATGGAGATCCCAAAGTAGGCTGACGAGACGTGCCATTTGAAATGGGACAGAAAACAACGGTCCTGTCCCTTTACAAATGGTACATGTAGTCAGCCTGCTGACACCTTGAATTTAGGCCAGTGAGACTAAGCTTATGAGTGATCACCCTGATAACTCTAGAAAACACCTGTCACTGTACAAAGTTATTATGATATTGAGTCTATTCCTGTGACTTACTTTATAACTGAAAGTTTGTACCTCTTAGTCCCTGTCCCCTTTTTCACCCATTCCCCTGGTCCCTTCTTCTTCAGTGACCATGTTCTTCTGTTGTTTTGTATGTCTCTAGAAGCCCTATTCCTATTCGTGTGGAAATGACCCAACCAGTGATGGAAAAGCCAGAAATCAAGCCTCCCCGTGTGAGAAAGTTAACGAGACAATACAGTTTGTGAGTTCTACTGCCTGTTTTTCCATTATAACAACAGAGGTGATGCTCAATGTTCATTTATGAATGCTTCTTAGCCCTTCACATCATTCCCCAAGAGCCATCCCCTCAAATAGTTTATTTCCAATTTAGGTCATATGGAGACTAGACCTTTCTCCCTGAAAACACTACATAGTTGGCATCTGAACGCATTATTGAAGGCTGTGAACAAATTCCTACAAACCTTCGTGGCTTACTGAAAACAACCCACATTTCTGACTGCACAGTTTCTGGGGCTGGGGGTCCAGACCTGGCTTAGCTGGGTGATCTGCGTCAGGCTCTCTCACAAGGCTGCATTCACGGCGCTGGCAAGGGCTGCAGTCTCATCTGAAGACTCATTCATGAGATTTGGGACAGGATTCAGTTCCTCGAGGGCAGTTGGACTGAGGGCCACAGTGCTTTGCTGGCTATTGGCTGGACGTTGCTTTCCTGAGTTCCTCAGTCATGTGGGCCTCTCTAGTTTTCCCCATCAGAAGACACACACACAGGACGAGCCAGGGAGAGTGCTAGCAAGGCAAAAGTCACTGTCTTCTGTAATCTAAACACAGAAGTGACATCCCATCATTATTCATTAGACTCAAGGGACTGGGGCCAGCCCACTCTCCAGGGGAGGAAATCCCATAGGGGCATGAAAAAACCAGGAGCGGGATGCGTGGGAAACCATTTCACAAGCTGCCTCCACGGGCTTGTTAGTGAAATGGTAGCCTGGCCTGTCAACAGAGCCAACGTTAATCACTGAGCAATGTGAGACCTGTAGAAAGAGCCATTTGCCAGTGTCCCAGAACTGCCAAGACCTGTTCAGTTCTGTTCAGCTTAACACAAGTTTCTTGGCTACCTACCATGTACACAGGGCTGTGCTAGGCACCACGGGGGAAGAACCCAGTGATTTTGACAGTTCCCATCTGAGGACTCACAATTTATTAGAGGGAGAGACAGATTGCAAAGAATTGTAACCCAAAGGAGGTAGGTAAATGCTGTAGTAAGGGTGGTGGTGATATTTGCAACACAATAGTAGCAGGACTCATCACAATGGCAGTTTCCATTTCTTGACCTTGGCTGTGGCACCATGCCTGGCTATGTCATTGGTCAGTGGAAAGCGTGGAGCTCTGGAATAAGAAAGGCTCCTTGGTAGAGCCCTGGTGAGCCTACTGCTGGACACTCTTGGGGAAATGAGTCTTTGAACTTCTCTGTCTTCATCTGTAAAATAGGTGAGATGATACCTCTGAGGAGTTTGGTGAAGGTTAATATGAGCTAATGCGGATGGAGTCCCCAGCAAGTGACCTGGCCTTAGAATGAATTAGTTCCCTTTCCTTTCTTCTCAGTGACCTGAAAGTTTCTGGGAAAAGGTCAAGTCTAAGGGTACTCAGGGTGCAAAGTGTAGGACAGGGAGCATTATCCAGATGTGACTTTCAAAAGGCCATCTCAGGCCGGCCACTTGCACCTTGTGAAAAAGAGGAGAGGCAGACACATCCTACCTCATTAGCCTTAGTAGAAAGTTCTAGAAAGTATAGCATCTCTTATTTCCTAGAAAAACCTAAGTAAGTAAAATTCAAATAATTAATAATCCTAATGATCTCTGGGGGACAAATTAAACCATGAAAAAAATCTGCTGTCCTGAGGATAAAGCTGGCAGGATTAGCCTTTCCTTTTATATTTGGAAACTCAGACTGTTACTGTCACCCATGTGGGATATGTAATCATGTTGGAAACAATGACTAACACATGGCCTGGAAGGAAAGAAAATTTAATCAACTCACCAAATTGCCTTCTTTATGGAAACCCTGTTTAAACCTAGGATATTTAGAAAATGATGAGCTGCTTTATTATTTTTCTTCTAGAAATACAACTACTATTTATTTAAACATAGTGTAAAAGTCTTTAAAAATTCAAGCAAGACAGAAAACTCCAAAGAGAGATGTAACCGATTTCTTAGAATCATACCATCAACAGTAAGCAATATTCCCATTTGATGACTATTACTTTAGGCATTTTTTATGCATACATATTGTTAAAATAGAAAAAAATCATTTCAATGAAAATAATTGTGCTGCACATAAAATTTTACTTATTGAAGTGTTATGAAAGCAACATGAATTTATCTCAGAAGCTGAGGTAAAATCGAAAGACTTGATGAATATTATATGTCTTTGCTATGAGATCTAAGTTAAGGCAAAAGATTATTTTTCAAAAACATGAAGAATTTAGAGTCTTTTTTCATTTTAGACAGTATCAGTTGGCATCATAAATTATACAGCATGGCCCAGGGTGTCAGGTATGTAAACACAGACGTCCCAGGCAGCATATTCCAAGGGTCCAGACATTCTTCCCAGGAGCTTGTACATGACCAGCGGTTCCTTTGGAATGTGCAGGGTTTGAGAACCCCACACCTGCTGAATTAACCATTTTACTGCTCAGGCAGCAATCTGGTTGGCATTAGGGGGTAGGGGTCTTGTCTTAATGTCTATGAAGCCTGAGAAAATACTGCCCTTGCTAAGAATAGGTGACTATGGGTCCCATGCTGGGATGATTGTCAGATCAGAAGGGCTTCCAGCTTTGACATACCTCATGGGAGGTCCAACCTTCTCTCACAAATCCGAGCCCTGGAGATGAGCCCAGAGTGTCAAGCCAGACTTCTCTTCTCCCGTGGTGACTTCCCCATTAGTGTTCTTTTCTGCCTTCATCATCTCATACCATCAGACAGGGTCTAAGACCGGAGCGGCGGTCTGAAAATAAATGAACCCAACTCCTGCCCTGTAACCAGTTTATCACCCCAAAGGAACAGTTGCTGTTAGGCCACAAAAGGGGCCATTTCATCCTTCGCTCAGAGTAGTGGGTTCCTACAAAACTTGTGTTTACCCTCCTAAGGGAGGCGGGGGCACTTAAAAGAATTTCCTTTATTTGGTGATTCCTCCAAGAGTTAAACATAGAACTACCATGGAACCCAGTTTATTCCACTCCTGAGTGGCATTTCAATACAAAAGAATTGAAAGCAGGGACTCAAACAGGTATTTGCACACCAATATTCACAGAAGCACCATTCATGATAGCAAAAGGTGGAAATAACCCACATGTCCATTAAAAGACCAATGAATCAGCCAAATATCATCTATCCTTGTTACCAGGGGCCAGGGGAGAGGGAGATGGGGAGGTATTGTTCAGTGGGTACAGAGTTACTGTTGGGAATGGTGAAAAAGTTTTGGGCATAGACAGCGGTGATAATTACACAGCATTGTGAATGTATTTAATGCCATTGAATTGTACAGTTACAGATGGCTACAATACATATGATACATATCTTTCCATCAAAAAAAATTTTTTTTAATCCCTTACCAAGTGACAGAAAATCCAGCCTGAATTTGCTTTGGCAAAAACGTCACTCTTAAGTGGGAGCTCTGGCAGACATCTGTTTGGGGATCTCCCTGGCCCACGCCTCCTCACCCTCCCTGCAGTCTCCCACAGCCTGTTTCTTATTGTAATGAGCAGAGCTTCATGTGCTTTTAGTAACCGCAGTGATGAAGACGACCTTCCTCCTGACCTGGCCGAGGCTGTTGGAGTGACCACCACCGCCACCATGGCCACCCCCACGCCAGCCTCCGCGCCGCTGGTTTCCCCCAAGGTCCACAAAGTCAGCTCGCCTCAGAATTCCGAAGGCAAGAGCCAGCTGTCCCCAGGGGCCAAGGTACAGGAGGGGCGGGGCTGGGGGGAAGCCCTGAGGAGTAGCTATGCTTTCTGGGAATTCAGTATAAATTGCATGGCATTTGTGTATACTCAAGTCTGTGCACTTAGAAAACAACCTAAGAACCGCCAAAGCATGCCTTTTATGTAACTATCTCCAAAAGATAAGCTAACCATTTATGAGAGGCAAATAGTCTCATATAAAATAGTATTACGCCATGCACTTTTATACTCTAAGGGAAATTTAAGGCGTTTTTTAGGGCAATTTTGATTTGAGGACATTATTCCTATACCACTGTGAAGACGGAAGGCGAGAAATGGGTTTTCCTCCCATAATGGAAAATTGGGAGCGGTAAACCATGGACGGGTCCCCATCCCATTCCTTATATCAGACAGCCTGTTAATAGTTTGAACATGGGAAATAGAACTCAATTTTTCAGTTTGAAATGCCAGGAAATTGCCAGTGATGTGAATGGGCTGTGACAAAGGCCTCACGCAAGGCGTTTCTCTTGGTTTTCTTTGAATCATCCTGAGCTGTGGTCCCTCTTCAGGCATCTGGTCCAAATACCAGCAAATTGATTGTTGTCCACGTACATGCTGAGATAAAGGTGGCTTGGTCCACGGACCCCACTGAGGATGGTGTCTGTGGGGGGTGGGGGGTGGGTCCCTGGGAACAGAGTCCCAGACTTTGTCCCCACCTGCTCCTCTCACACACATTATGGCTGCTTCGAGTGAGTAGTCCCTCTGCAACCCTTGTTGCCAAGTCTCAGTTTCTTCCTCCTAAAAATGGGACGAAGAGCTGCCACTCTGCCTGGCTCGTGTGCAAGCATCAGGTCCAGTGGAGGCTGACATGCTTGCGTATACATGTCTGAGCTTCTGCAGCTGCTGGAGTCACCATGCCTGCTGAAGACTCAGTCCCAACAGTCCAGCTCCACAGACTGCATGGCTGACGCCTGTCATTCACTGGGTCCCTTCCTAGGGTTTCCAGGAATACTTCCATGTGCCTCAGCAGCCTGGCTGGACCCCCTCACCAAAGCTCCTGCTTTTCTGTAATCACCCCATGGTATCTCAAATCAGGTTCCCCTCTGCCGTCTGTGTGGAGCCCCTCCTACTTCTCCGTCCCAAGTATGGATATAGGCTTCTATCATGTATAAGGTGACCAGACGTCCTGCTTTTGGTGGGACAGTCCCAATTTTTAACAATTTGTCCCGCGTCCCGCGACGTTTTAAAAAAGTCCCGATTTTTTGGAAAGAATGCACGACAAGCTAGGGAACGGCGGGAGATAGACCAAATTTTTAATCAATAACCCCCTCCCCCCCCGGTCAATGATGTCCCGCTTTACCAATGTTAAAATCTGGTCACCTTAATCATGTATCCCATACCATGGCTGAAACCAAGTGAAAACATTTGCCAAACCCGAGGGACTTCAGTGGGAGTGCAGGCGACATCCTACCCGAGGCCACAGGGCGCCCTCTCCTGGCCATCTCTCTCTCTCTCTTTCTCTCCGGAAGGCCCTTCAGGCTTCAAGGTGATGGAGCTTATTATTCCCCACTAAGGGCCTCCAGGTCCCTTCCCCGAGCTGCTGAGACCCCAGGGAAAGAGAAAAAATCATTTCCCCCCGAAAATGAACATGATTTTCAGAGGTTCTCATCTCCCACCATAAAGATCTTCCTCACTCATGCGCAGATGAGTTTGACCCTCTTGATCCAGGATGAGGTCTTTGCTAGTCCTTCTCTATTCAAAGGAGTTCCTGTCTCCCCCACAAAGAGCACTCAGAGCACTTAAGAAAACGATGTTTGCAGCTTCAAAGAAAGGCAGTTCTCCACCCTACACCCTACTTCTACCCATTAAGGTTTCAGAAAGAAAAGGAGGGTTTTGCTGGCAATGTTCTTTTGAACTTCGTGGGGGATTGGGGAGATGATGCGTTCGGTGTTAGAAAGGGTGGAGGGGAGAGGCGGGGTAGGGAACATCTGTGTTGTCTCGTGAAATCCCGCTGGCAATCCAGAGCTGTCACCGACGGGTATGTCTTGTCCTCTGTCGTAGAGTCCCTCCGACCGACGTGGTGCTTTTACCTTGGAGCCTGGCGATCTCCTGATGGATTTCACAGAAGCCACTCCGCTGGTAAACTTCTCGTTTTGCTAACACCAGAAAAGCCACAGTCCTTAGAAACCTCTTGGCAGTGGGACAGACGGACCGAAGCGGACATCACTGTTGGGAAGGCGCTTCGTCTTGTCCTGCCCACAGCCTGGCAGCTTAAGGATCAGCTTTCTTTGAGGGTTCAGGCACCAGGGGTCCCTCCCAGAACCCTCTAGGGAGGGGGAGCCCCCTTTCCGCTGAAGCTGGCTGCAGGGGTCCCGCCTCTCTGCTGCTCCTCATGCATTGTAGGGCTTTGTGGTGCTGGGGGCTCCGCTTCCTGGCTCCCTGCGCTGTGCCCCGCATGCCCGCCTATGGGGCCTCGCTTGTCACTCCAACAACATGCGCTGGTCTGAAGCAACTGCTCAAGTCCTTACCCTGGCTTTCCAGGCCCCTCGTGCCTCTCTGTCATCCTCCATCCTCTGCTCACAGGTCTCTCCTTAGGGAGGGTGGCCCTGTGGGACCCCTGTAGGTGAGAAACCCTTCCAGGGCAGAGAGCACTGACCCAGGAGTCCTGCAGGCCAGACCTGGCTCCAACCTCTGCTCCCTCCTTAGGAAACTTGTCATTGGATAGTCTCTGCCTCATCTGTCAGATAAGGATGCCATTGTTTGCCCTGTCTGCCTAAGTATGTTGTAAGTTTGGAGAGGGAGGGAGAAGGAGCACCATAAACATGTGTGAGATATTATTAGCATTATTAGAGGACACAGGCAAACTTGGATGTATCTTTGGCTCATCTTAACCTAACACCTGAGTGTGCTTGAGCCTAAATCATGGTCCACAAATTTGGAATGTGAGTCAAATGTGAGCTGAGCCAAAAACTGTCTCCTGAGAGCTTACTGGGAGCCCAGCCATGTGGAGGCTGTGGGAGTGGATAGGGCAGCTAGAGGCTATGAGGAGGTTGATGAAAGGGCTGAGGTCCACAGGAGAGCCATGTATAAGATGCGCAGGGAGAAGCCCCGGGTGGGAGTCCTGTCACACTGGCTTCCTGGAGCAGCATGTGGTGGATTGGAAAGATTTCCGGGAGGCTTGCAAATGAGGCAAAATGCTGTTCAGGCTTTAGGGATGATTACCAACCCTGCCTCAGCCAGCACAAAGAAACCATTTGTGACTTACGCACTTCTCCTTCTCACTTGGAGATTGGTACAGTCTGATAGCTTTGAGTCATCGCCTTTGGAGAAACAGCTGAGAACTGGCGGTGGGCGACACCGTGCTCTGGGAACCTTCAGACTTGTTCCCCATGTTCAAGTACACGGGCCAAGTGGTTCATGGCCTTTTCGTCCACCAGACTGCCAAAATAGGGCAACTGAGAAACAGAGGCTCTTCCCGCATTGCCCTCTTTGCACAGATGGGGAAACTGAGTCCCAGGGTGGAGTAATCACACAGGGACTCAGCTGGAGCTAGAATCCAAGGCTCCTGGCTCATCTCTGGTGCTCTTTGCACCCGATTGGGCTAAACCCTGCCTCTTCCTTAGGGAACTTGCCGCTTTGAAGAGCAATGCATGGAAGATGGGCTGTGTTTGAAGCACTCCCAGACTGGGAAAGTTCAACAAGGGGCATGGACGAAGGGACAGCAAGTTAGGCTAACTGGTGCTACATCAGTATCCCAGTTACGTCTGAGAAAGGCGGTATCATGGGAGATGGGAGCCTCAGAAGCAGTCTAAGGACATCCCGTCTAGCTAGAGGGTAGCATCCCCCAAAGGGACCTGAGAACTCCCAGGGTACAACCTGAGAGCCTATGCAGGCCAAAAGGAGACAAAGCAAAGTTCCTAGGCTTCCTGGTGCCAGGGTTTACATAGGAGCAGGAGTTTGCTAAGTGGAGAAAGTGAGCCAAAGTGTTCTAAGCAGAAGGCATAGCATGTGCAAAATCCTGAGTATTTATTAAAGAGGCCCCATGGATCTGGAAACTCGGGTTATTTTATGAAAATATACATTATAGTTTTGATAGGCATCATGGGATTCTCTTAGAGACCATCCTATTACAGATCTGGTTTATGGACGGATTAGGCTGACCAGATGTCCCGCTTTACACAGGACAGAAAACAACAGTATTGTCCCATTTCAAATGCTATGTATAGCTCAGTGAGACCAAGATGACCATATCTACTGTTTGAAACAGGACACTACCATTGTGTTCTGTCCCATTTAAAACGGGGTGTCTGGTCAGCCTAAGATGGAATCGACCATCTTTTCTTTGAATATAACAGACTGGGATTAGAAAGGAAGCAGCATCTGAAAATACCTGCCAGTGGCTTTCTAGCCTCTGCTCGTACTCTTCCAGCAGCGGGGAGCTCATTCCCTGTCCCCAGGTCACCCTGCTTGCATCTCGGGGTAGCTCTTGCTTAGCTCTGCAACATCGTCAGAGGTGCTGCCCTGCCCAGGTCCTTGTCCTGCGCCGAGCCAGCACTGTCCACTTCCCCGCTGAGGCCGGCAGGGAGGCCGTGTTCTCGGGGGGAAGCCTCCTTTGTCTTGCTCGTGTGGATTTGAGGCGTGAGGGCATGTTCACAGTGCACATTCATACAGGAGGTGGGCTGGAGGGCTAGCGTTTGGGCAAGAGCCCCCCGCATCTGGGCTTTGACCTTACTTCACTCCAGAGGCCTATCTGCCATGAGTACTGACGGGTCCTGCTTCTCCCTTTGGTCCTCTTCTCTCCACCTCCATCTGCTCCTCCCAGCCTCGGAGAAATGCAAGCAGCAGCCTCTCTGCCTTCAGTGTCAGGACGACGGAGGGTCATGTTGTCTGTGTCTCAGAAGACAGCAGAAGAGAGGACTTAGGATCAGGGGCTGGATGAGATTCCTAAAGCCACCTCACTGCCCTGGTTCCTTGGAGAACAAAGGGAAGAAGAGAGAGAGGAGCTAGAAGGACAGAGAGCTGGAGAGAGAGGAGGGGGACACGTTGTCTTCATTCAACAATGTCCCACCAGGACACTATCAGAGCTACTTTAACCCTTATAACTCTGCACCCTTCTGATCCACAATGTGTGGAGTGGTTTTCAAAGAAGCAGAGTCTAAATGACCAGGAATAAAAAAGGTTCAGTCTTTTTTTTTTTTTTTAAGATTTATTTTATTGTTTTTGATAGAGACAGAGAGACAGAGAAGAGGGGAGGGCCCAGAGCTGTCTCCATAGTCGTATGTCTTCAGTTTTCAACATGGTTTCATTCTACAGAGGTGGGCAGGGGCCGCACAGGGCAGGAACTGGGCTGGGGGCCTCCTGCATGGAAGGCATGGCCCCCTCAAGCCAGGGGCCGACCCAAGGGGCAAGAACTGAGTGGGTGCCTTCTGCATGGGAAGCACACCCCAGTTCAGCACATGGGTCCACACGGGCTGGGACCAGGAT
The DNA here is from genome assembly GCA_004027555.1 of Craseonycteris thonglongyai. Lineage (NCBI taxonomy): Eukaryota > Metazoa > Chordata > Mammalia > Chiroptera > Craseonycteridae > Craseonycteris > Craseonycteris thonglongyai. The sequence continues at coordinate 29,451 of PVKE010000255.1, read as the reverse complement.
TTCATCCTTGGTGCCTGGAGCTGCAAAGTGAGCGCTTAACCCCCTGAGCCATCCCGGCTTCTCCAAAGGTTCACTCTTTAACTGAGATCCTCAAAAAACATTCAGGAAGATTCCATTCATGCCTCCTGGCAACACTTCTTGAATCTCTATTCACTGCCTTCTTAATTCTCATACACATTGCACACTTCCAAAGACTTTCATCCTTGAACTCTCCACAGAAACATTCTTTCCAGCTTCACTCTTGCAGCATTTTCTCCATCCTGCTCTCAAATCTTTCCTTCTCTGATCCCTAACATTCTTATTATGTAGCTCAATTTAGCAATCTGAGTCCTACCACCTCTGCAGCTTGTCGTCTGCCCAGTCTCTGAGTCTGTACCACAGACTTCAGAATCAGATGGGAATTTCTGCCTGGGAGGGAGGAGGTGGGGCCTGGGGGTAGGGCGGGAAGAAGCTGAGTGAGTGCACGCAGCACCCACTTTCCATCTGGTATTCCCTCTAGGGGTGTGAGTGTGAGCACACGCCTGGAGGGTGTTGGTGTTCATAGAGCGAGGGGAGTTGGAAGGAGGGTACATTTACACATCATCCGTGTTGACCCTAGGGGCATAGAGCCCTGCCCCCTTCCCCCTGCTCCGGGTCAGCCATGCCAGCTTATCTCCCCAGGTCAGTAACATAGACCTTAAACCTGGGGCCTCCTGTGTTCCTGATGCTTTCTCCTCTGGTCTTGTCCCCTCTCTGATCCCTGTACTTCATGAAACCACTCCCCCACTTGCAAAGCCGAGCCAGTCAGAACCCAGGTCCCCTCTGGGTCAGGAAACATTAGTCCAGAGTTCATGAGTCAGGGAGGAGATTGGTCTGGCTCAAGCAAACGTGTCCAACACATGGCCTGTGGGCCACATGCAGCCCAGGAACGCTTTGAGTGATGTCTGACACAAATTTGTAAACTTTTTAAAAATATGATGAGATTTTTTTTTTTGCGATTTTTTTAAAGCTCATCAGCCATCATTAGTGTTAGTGTCTTTTATGTGTGGCCCAAGACAATTCCTTTTCCAATGTGGCCCAGGGAGGACAAAAGTTTGGACACCTCTGGGCTAAAGAAAGGCTGTGTAGGGCACAGAATGGGCCTGGGGGTGAGTGTCAGGAAGGACTGGGTTTCCGTGTGTCTCGATAACTTAGTTTTTATTTTGAATCTCATTCTATCAGGAGGGCTAAAGCTTACTTTCAAGTCAAGTCAACGTGCATCTGCAGTCTCCCTGGGGTTTCATCCGTGTTCTCTAGGACACCGAGTGAGGGAGGGAAGTCTGTTTATGAGTCTGTGATGTTGCCTACTCGCCCATACATCTGGGGCACTCTCTGCTCCCCTCATGGGGAGAGTGGAATGGAAATCACTGTCCCGCTGGGAAGTGAATCTCTATGGACACACCACGCTGCCATTCTGCTCTGGGGCCTGCCACCTATGCAGCTACTGGAGCAGAGAGACACGGGTCCTGTCTGCCCTTTAATCCCTGCTCCCAGCCTCAGCTCCGGAAGAGGGGCACAGGGTCTCTTTGCTCAGTACTCCCTAATATCTACCCCTCCTCCTTTTTTCTCTGACTTTCTTCTGTCCTTGAATGCACAATCTCTCTTCTTATCTGGATGATGAAGCCTTGCCCATTTTTGTCTTCATTTGTCTAGGCCAAAACCTTTCTCTTCCTCAAAGAGTCAAAGTTTGAAACTCAAAAGCCAAGGAGAACCTAGCTGCCTGAATGTGGGAAAGACCCAAGGAGGAAAGGAAATACCAGGCCCAAAACAAATAAATAAGATGGTCTTTCAATATAGGAACTCTGTTACGTGTGTTATCTTATTTCCTGTTCATTTAACAAGAGTTGAGACTGGGGGAGCCGCAGGCATGGTTTTTGTTTAAATCCTCTCAGATGCATATTTAGAAAGGTCACAGATGCGTGTGGGATGGATCAACACTTCGCGACCATAAAAGTCCAACCCTGGGCTAACCCTTAAGTCATTCATTATAAACTTCAACTCAGACATTGGTGGGCTGTATACATTTTGGTGTATAGGCAGTATGTTCATGTTTCTTACTTATTTAGACCAGCTTTTGTTTTCTTCAAAAAGCACACATTGAGGGTCTCCTGTGAGGCAAAGGCCCTATGACCTGGGGTCCCTGGTGTAGTGGTTGCGGCTGGGGCGCGGGTGCGTGAGGTGGTGGGAGGAAGCGAGCTGAGGGAGACAGGAGCCCGCTCCAGGCAGGCCTTGGCTACCTTCTCGTGCAGTGCAGGGTGTGTTCTCAGGACCGGATTTTAAGCAAGCTGGTAGAATTTAGCTGCAGGTGACTGGTACAGACTCACTTGTTTCTAAAGAATGGATTTAGAACCAATCAACAAGACAGTCCAGAAAGACCCATGGATTCAGACTTCACAAATGCCATTTCTGCACATCTCAAATTTGTGTAGTAAAACAAAGCCTGTTACGAGGCCCACTGTGAAGTAATGGTTGCAAAAGCCCCTTGGAAATTGTCCAGGACTGCACAATGGTAAAAACAACGAAGTTAAATCAGTTTGGAGAGGGAAAGGAGGCCTGCAATTTTCTCAATCATTTTTCAATGGAACGTACCCCGAGGCTGTACTTTATTCATTATGGCAGCATTATACCAAGTACTTATGGAAACTCTCTGGAGCTAAAAGATGCATGTGTTTATTCTCTGGGGTGAACAGCCCCTCCCTAAAACTCACATTAACCCTTTTAGGGTCCCCTGTCCTAACATCAGAGCATTCTCTCTTCACCATCCTCATCCTCACCAGTACAAGCTGTTGGCCCTCTGCCGGGTGCATGCCACGGTTTAGGGCTCGGGCGGGGACACTGGTATCCCGTGTGCCTGGGCGTTTTCTCACCATGCTCAGGATGCAGCTAAGCAGCAGGGTACCCCAGTGGCAATATGAAATGATGCCATGGCCTGGGCCCATGGGTGTGGGAAGGGCCTCGGGCCAATATGTCCTCTAAAGACAGATGAAGAGTCATGACAGATTAAGTTCTAGACTCTGTGTTCCTCCTTGTGCATACTTCTCCCTCCTGGAGCGCTCTGTTGGCCATCTACTCACCGACATGCCATAACGTGGGCCCTTATAGAGAGCAGAGCTCAGGAGGCCACCATGCACGGAAGGCCACTCCTCATAGTGCTGCCATAGCCGGCATCACTAATTCACCATAGCTCTTTTTGGCTTGGCCCAGGCAATGCTTCAGAATCCTCAACAGCATGCCAGGAAGCCAGTGCCAGTCCTGTGCAGTTGGCACAGGAGATGGCCCCTACGTGCCAGCCCCGGGAATGGGGTTCTGCTCAGACAGTGCAGAAGACACCCGAGGGCCGGAGAGGAGGAGAGAAGGAGGCGGGAGGCGGGAGGGCCCCGATGCTCACTGGCCAGAGGCTGGCAGTCGGCTGTGGGTGAGGCTGGCTGGAGAGCAGTCTGGAGTTGACAGTCTTGCACTGTGCTATCTTTCTCTCCTTCCCCCTCCCTTCTCTCCTCTTCCTCCTCCCCTCCTCTCACACCTCCTCCTCCCCTTCTCTCCTCTCCTCGTGAGCAGGCAGAGCCCGCCAGCGCCCCACACTGTGCCCACTCTCGCTGTTCTCCTCCACTCTCTCTCCCCATGAAGGAAGAGACCACTGGCGTTTGCATGTACCCTCCAATCAAAACGAGGCTGGTAGGTACCCTGGCAGGGCGAGGAGCCTGGCCAGGAGAGGTGAGGCGGGTAGGCGCCGCCAAGTGGCGGCCTCGTGGGTGTGCAGGAGCCCCAGACCTCCGCGGGAGCCTTGCGCACAGGTCCCCGCACTCCGGGATGGAGGCAGAGTGTGGAGACCAACCAGCCCGGGCCGCAGGGCTGCGGTCCCGCCCCTTCGTGTCTGCTCTCAAGGACCAGGAAGAGTTGGTCATCCTAGAGCTTTGATGAGCGTGGATGCTTTTCCCAGAGAGAACAATCTTACTTGCATTTCTATTGAAAATAAAAACTTTGTAAAACTTGTCTTTCCTGCTATTTCCCACGATGCTATGAGGATTACATAATGACTTGAATCACCCGTAACCCCAACCTAGCGTAAATGTTTTTCATTTTTGCAAATGTGTTGCTAATATCTGTTCATATTTATTCATAATTTTACATGGTTAAATCATAGTATCTATATCATTCTCCTGTGTGTTGCCTAATGTTGTGTTGTGTGTGTCTAGTTCTTGTGACCACATTCGGTAGGACCGTTTATACAGTAGTTCGTTAAGGGGTTGGTCCACCATTTACCTAACCAATTCTTTACTGCAGGATGTGTGCTTGGTTTCCAGTTTGTATTCAAGGGAACACGTGTGATTTTTGTGTCAGGCATTTTATTTTCTCAGGCTAGACCCTGCTGGGCTCAGCATTGCAACTTGGCTTTGCTCCCTTTCTAAAGTGGTTATGCCAAGTGACAGCACCATCAGAACAGTGCTTGGCCACCGCTGAGCGACACCAAGTATAACTGTTGGAATATATATATTTTTTCTTGTTTAGAACAGGTACAAAATATTTCTTTGGAGTTGCCAACTTTCACGTTTCTTCCCGAGCAAGAATAAACTTCTTTTCCCTTCTACTTCATGATGGTCTGAGAATCTTATCTGCATGTTACTGTTGAGTTTGCTGTTGATCTCAGAACACCATGTGGAACCATTAGGCCTATGTGAGGAGAAGGCTCCACACGGCTTTGCACCCAACCCTTCTCTTGCTGTGCTCTTGGCTGCTGCCATCAGCAATCTGAGTTGGCACCTGAGTCTTAAGGTGTGGGGTCCATTCTGGGAATCTGGAGACTAAAGAGGTGGGAGAGATTTGGGGGAAGGGGAGCAGGCATGGACTAGACATCTCAGCGCTCACTGCAGGGACACAGTCACTCTCAGATTGGTTGGGTTGAGACCTACTTCACTCATTCAGAAGCCTCAGCAGGTTTGAGTCTGGTCTGACATGCTCTTACACCTTCCTACTTTATTCCTCATTAGAGTGACTCAGGAGCATCAAGTAGCTGTCCCAGCATCCGTAGGCAAGACCCTGTGAGACACAAAGGGTGGTGGTGGCCTCAGTGTCTTGGCTGCAGTCCTCTGGTGGCAGGTGACACCATGTGCATTCACCAGCGGGTGTGCATTCCCCAGTTTCGGTGCCCTGGCAGGCTGCCAGCAAAGCTGGTACTCGAGTCATCAGGCCGCTGGGCCTGCTGGCAGTCCTGGAGGCCAGCGGAAAGGAACAAGCCCCTCTCCATTTCCTAAGGCCTCCAGGAGGTCAAGGGCAACATGACCAAAGAGAAACACAAGGGAAGCAAAGGCCCCGCTGCCTGAGCAGGCTGAGGCGTCCACTCTCCTTCAGACTAGCCCTGTGCCGCAGCCACCCCCTGATCTAGGCACTTCTGATCACCATGCCTTCAGTGACCAGGGGCCATGGGGAGTCTCGCATGCTTATGTGGGTTCCCTCTGTTGCCCAGATTTTACAGGGAGTCCATCCACTAAAGTGAACAGGGAGGGAATGCTTTTTGGTCTGTTTAATGCAGGCTTCCAGGTCCCGACTAATAATGTGATCATAGGTAAGTCACTCCTCTCTCCATCGTGATAGACTGTCCCAGGATGTGACCTCTCAGAAGCCTCTAATCCTTTCCCTCAGCTGCAGGGAAGCCACCAGCAGCCACCCCAGGCAGCCTCATGCTATACCTTGATCATGGCCTTTTGTGGATCAGGTCACACATAGGGCCCAGTGTGACTTGAGGGCCCCAGCCGACCCAGTGAAGGGAGCTGCAGGGGGAGGTGCCCACAAGCACAAGACTTGGGCCTGTCATACCTGCTGAGTCCCAGTCTGCGGTACAGTGATGGGCACAGATACAGCCACTGGCAACACTCCTGAGGGACCTTTGTGGGTTTCCTCACCCAAGAAGCGAGTCTCTGCGTGCGTTCCCCTGAATCCTCCAGTTTGGTTTTCGAACTGCGCTGCCGAAGACTTCAAAACTTTGCTCTGCAATCTGAAAGTAATGCTCTTGTCTTTTCTCTTTCTTTTGAAGATAAAAACCTTCCCGGCTGAGACAGTGGCCCCGTTTCCCGATCCTTTCATGACAGGGCCACAGCTTACTGTAAGTAGATCCAGAAACCTGACCTCTGTCTTCAGGCCTTGCTCCCATATGGCGTGCTGGTCTGTGGAATGCCGGGCAGCCATGCCTTGTGGTCACTGTGAAGTCTGTGCGGTTAAGAAGGAGATGGGGCTTGGAGGTGTGTGGGGGTAGGGAAGCTCCATCTTCCAGTTATCTTATTGAGGTGAGCTTCACAAATAAAAAATGAACCATTTTCAAAGTGACAGTTCAGATCTCGTTCCAAAGCATTCTCATAACCCCCAAAGGGAACCTCACACCCATTAAGCAGCCATTCCCCGTTTCCCCCCTCCCTCTAGCCCACTGACAACCACCAACTTGCATTCTGTCTCTGTGGATTTAACTAGTTTGGGTATTTCATGTCATTGGAATCATGTAATCGGTGACCTTTTGTGCCTGGCTTCTTTCATGTAGTATAATGTTTTTGAGGCTCATGCACATTGTGGGACTTCATTTCTTCTTAGGGCAGAATAATATTCCATTGTACATATACACTGCAATTGGGTGGTCCATTCATTTGTGGATGGGTATGTGGGTGATTCCCACCTTTTGGCTCTTGTACACAGCACTGCTAAGAATATGTGTATACATGTATTGGTTTGAGTTCCTGTTTCTGATTCTTTGGGGTTGGACCTGCGTCTTGAAAATGGTGTGATTTTAGGTAAGTCATTATATCACTCTGAGCACCAGAGTCTCCTCTTATTTGAAGTGGACACAGTCATAAGCATATCCTCTTTGTATCCGGTTGAGGAAGCATCAAAAGGGATCGACACTTTGAAAATACTTTACTGACCTAGGCCATCCCACAGATGTCAACTGTGACTGTGGATTCCCAAGTCTGGAGAGGCAGAGTGGTGTGATTAACAAGAGCAGGCAGTTGTGACAACCAGCTTCATGTCGGCACCTCTCTCCGGGTTGCTGGGCAGCTTATTTAAACTGTCTGTAAACGGTTGCAATGTTTTTCACATGTAAATATTATTGTTTCCTCCTCTGTAGAATGAGAGAGTCCGGTGATTTCCAGCCCACTTTTCAGCTCAGTTCTCTTCTTGAAGTGAAAGCGTCTGCGGATGCTCACTGTATATTGAGTGACTGCACAGAACACAGGCAGGGAGTCGGGGTCCTTCCTCCTACCTCTCACTCTTCCTCCCAGGGATAGACTTTGTCATGACTAGAACCAAATGATTCCTAAGGCTCCTTGCAAAGCATTTCTGGCCAATCTGAAGGGTCTATGGGTGGGCTGTGGGTCGCCTAGGGATAGCTCCTAGTGCAATCTCGTGAGCTAGATGGTGGTCACTGCCTGAGGTGGCTTCAGCCACATGGAGAGCGAGGGCACGAGAGGTGGTTGATCCAGGTTTCAGAGGACAGCACAACTTCCCAGCTGGAAGCTCTGGCTCCGCTGCACTCAGCTGGCCTTAATGGGCATGCTGGCCTCTTGCCCAGCTTTGGTAGTGCCGCAAGGTACCCAGGGAAGCCCTTCCTGAAAACCTGGGGGCCAAGTTGGAGAAGGAAGCCAGTGTCATAAACCATGCTGAGCCTTTTAAGAACTGGGTGACAATGGCTTGAAAGCAGCTGGAGCAGGTGGAGGGAATAGCATGAACCAGCATCCTGGGCCAAGAGGGATCATCCCACGTTCAAGTGACTGAAATGAAATCCAGCGGGACTAGAGTCCAGAGAGGAAGGGAGTGGAGCATGAGAGGAGGAAGGGACAAACACTGAAGGAACAAAGCCATACTTGGCCCAGGAGGCCACGGCAGGGATCCTGATGCTGATCCCAAGACCCCTGGGAAGCCTTTGAAGGACTTTGAGAAGGGTAGTGACAGGGAAGGTGCATTTGGAAATATTCCTTGGGACAGTACTGGGAGAACAGTTGGGTCCAGGCAGAGTGGATTCAGGACAATCGTTTAGAAATCTAGGACAGTAGTTCAAGGGCAAGAGGGTAGAAAGCTTGACCCAGGACAGTTTGGAGGGTGGAGGTGAAGAGAAATGTGCTGATGAGATATTTAGGAGGTTGGTAAAGAATTGGATAAGGGAGAGAGAAGGGCAAACATGGCTCCGAGATTTCTGACTTGTAGACTGTATGTTGTGCAGTGGGTTCATTCACTGAGATAAGGAAATCTGCTAGAAGACTGGATTGGGAGGAATAATGAGTTCGCCTGTCTGGCCATGATGTGTTAGAAATGCCTTGGAAACATCCAGATGTAAACAATGAATGGGCTGTTGAATATCCAAGCCTGTAACTCAGGAGAGAGACTAGACTAGAGATAATAATTAGGGACTTACTGTCAGCCAGGTAGCAACTAAAGCCAAATTTATGGGCTTCAGCCTCCTAACTTTTTCACCTGTATGTGTCATGTTCTTTTCTGCTCCCCAGTGAGGTCAAGATATTTGACCTTGCTGTAGGACTGGCCTCTCCACAGAACTCCAGACCTATGCTGTCCACAGTTATTGGGGCATTCAGCAGCTCCAAGGAGCTCTGAACAAAGTTAGTCTGGCAGTTGATTCAGCATTGACCTTGAACCTGGTTTCAACAACTAGGCTCCTTGTTTGATCCTAAAACAAGTTTCTACGTCAGATTCAGGACTGTTAACTGGGTTTTTGCTTTGTACTCAGCCAAGTACCTTGGTCTAGGGTCCCTGGCTGGCTCTGATCAAATTAATGTCCAGTGTTCTTTTTCCTCACCTGGCTCTTTTCATCTGTTATCTCCTTTGTTCCAGTGAAAGTTCACTCATTCATTCATTCCTTCATTCAACAAATATTGAAAAGATGAGTACTCAGGGTTGATATTTAATAATATTAGTAATCTTCACTGCTCCCAACATCAGTCTTAAGTGAAACTAGCTTTTTTCTTTCACCTGGAGTACATAGCATTGAAGAATACAGTAACAGCTTGTATAGTTAGGTGCCATGGCCTTCATTCATGCTGAGGCCCTGGCACTTCTACCCACCATTGTCTTTGTGCCCTATTTCCCTCTTGTTCCAGAAAATATCAAAAATGGCATCAAAAGCCTCTACCCACTTCACTGAAGCAACAAAATAACTTTTACTCCAGCTCCTATATCAGGAAAGATGAGCTAAGTCATGCTGCAACATGACAAACTGAATTTCTTCCTTTGCTGCGTGTCTGTCATGGGTGGGCTGAGGGCTCTGTGCTGTGTTTTGTCCTCTTTCCGGGACCCAGGTTAATGGAGTAGCTGCCATCTGGAACATTGCTAGTCACAGTGGCAGAAGGAAAAAAAAGAGGTAATAAATCACACACTGATGCTTATAGCTCTCCAAGGAAATGAAATGTGACACCTCAACCCACATTTCCTTGATCAAAGCAAGGCACATGGCCATGCTGAATATCAGAGAAGGTTGGGACTGCAGTCCCACCAGGTACCTGGGAAGTGATGAGCCAGAATGAGCTGGGGGACCGCACAAATGACTACTACAGCCCACCATGTGTGCACGCTCTTCGTGGCAGACACCCCAGGCTGACAAATGTCTGATGCTCCTGTTTTCATCTCATGGTCAGGTCTTTGGCATTGCTGCATTCTAGGCCAGGCCGCTTCTCCCTCTGTAATAGAGGAAGGTATACAACACACAGGGGCTTGTAATAGCCTTTCAGGGCCCCTCAAAGATAAGCCTGTGTCCATAGCTCAAACCAGATATACCCTTACAGAACTGTAACTGTACTTGGTATTTTCAGTGTTTTGTTTTGTTTTTAGGTTTCCGTAGGAGGGATAGCTTATCTTCTTCCTAATCACTATAACTATAGCGCTCATTTGAAGATCAAATCCTTTTCATTAGAAAACCATGTGATAAATTTCTGCCCGTTTAAGGCCAGGAACTAATGTGAAAAATTGAGTTATAAAATATATAGCTGGCATTATCAAAAGAATATAAAACAAACAAACAAGCATTCACAGAGAAAATACTATGAGGAAATAGACTGACAACACCAGTTAGGGATTATGGAATTTCTTCATTTATTTACTGTTGCGTATCTATATAAAAGTAATAAGTATATCATTGTTTTCAATGAAAACAACAGCAATCAGTTTTTCTCTCCAAATGAGTCAGTGTACTCAAGACCAGAAGTTCTCAAACTTTACCTTGTATGACAATCCCCTTGAGGTCTTGTAAAACCACAGATCACCGGACTTCATCCCCCAACATTCCGCTTCCAAAGGTCTTTGGTGGAACCTGAGAATTTGCATTTTTTTTTTACCAAGTTTCAAGATAATACTGATGCTGCTGGTCTGGGGACCATACTTTGGGAACCATTGCTATAGTGGTGAAACACACCAATCATGGGGTCACCTAATCCTAGTTCTAAATAATGAGTAACACTTACTGTGTGACCTGGGGACAACATTTAACCTCTCAGAGCCTCACTGTCCTTTTCTATAAAATCATTTCCTAGCTGCACATTTTTTTTCACCTTTTAGAATCACTGAAATCACAATGGTGGCCATGACAAAGTTTGAGTGGCCACATTTTTCTTTCTCTGTGGTGCATGCAGAAATGATACATCTTACAATTGATGGCATCTAAGATGTGATGAAATATGATTTCTACCTTAGAGGATTATCAAGAGGTAATGTGCATGCAGTGCTTTGCATAGTTTCAGGCACAAACTAACAGCCTGTAATAAATGGCCATTGATTTTAGCTATTATTACAAAATAGAAATTGTATAGTAGGGCTGATGGAGCAGCTGACAGTGTGTAGATGGAACCCAAATTGAGATTGATGTCCTCTTGTCTGTCTTCTCTCCAGGCAGACTTTAGAGACAGTCAATTGCAGTGCTGTCCTGGCCAGTCTTCCTCGCTGATCCCAGCAGCGACCCTGAGGCCTTTGACAGAGACCATTTCCACAGTGCAGACCGTCTACACCATGCGGAAGCCTGTTTCTCTGGCCACCAGGTGAGTGCGGGAAACCAGGCATGGGTTTTAGGGTCACTGGGTTTGTGATGCTTTCATTCATTTACTCTGTATTTATGAAAATGTCTTCAAAGGCTAGACAGAATTCTAGGTGCTAGGGGTGTACAGTGAATATAACAGATAAAAGCCCTACGTTTGTGGAGTTCATAATTTAGTGTTGGGGGAAGGGAGACAGACATTAAGTGTGTGTGTGTGTGTGTGAGAGAGAGAGAGAGAAAACAAGAGAGAGAAGTGCTAGGGAGAGAAAGAAAACCCTGAAGGACAATAGGGCATTCTGGGATGGACTTGAGGTGGCATTTAAGCAGAGACCTGAAGATGATGAGGGAGCAAGCTATGGATATATAAGAAGAGAGTATACTAGCCAGAGGGAGCAGCCAGTTCTCAGGGTTCTAAGGTGGGCTGGGCTTGGCCTGGTTACGGAGAAATAAGGGGCTGGTGTGGCCTTCACAGAGTAAACGGCAGGAGAAGAGGTCCATGAAGTTCAGGCTGGGGTCATAGTAGAACTTTGATTTCTGCCCTGAATGAAATTATTTAAAAATGTGGCTGTGCCTTTAAAGATGTGTATTTGCTGTGTGTGTGTATGTGTGTGAGAACTAGGCAAACAGATTCTATAGCTAGGCTGCTAGGCCTGAGGGTCCAGAAGTCAGAAGCAACCTCTTAGATCAGTCGATTTTATTTTGTTCAATTTTATTAACACCTAGGAGGGAACTCCGGGAGAACAATGCATGCAAAACCAATTGAAAGCATGACTTAAAGAAAGCTAACCCCTGGACATCTTCCCAATTCTTGAAAGGCTGTTTTGCACCAGCTTCTGTTTAGGTTCTGGGGTTTCAGAGGTGAATGGCATGCATACAGTCTGTCCCCTGAGGAGCCCTGCCCCGAGGAGTTTGCAATTTAATGGGGACACCAATAGGTAGCCAGTCTCTGGTCATCGCAGTGCTAGCCAGTGTAGGAGGTCCTTCAGGAGCCTGAGAGAGCAACTTAAACACTGTGATCATGGAAGAGTCTGGGAGACGACACTTGTGATATGTGTGGGTTTATCTCACTCTTCTGTCACTGACTCTTTTGCAGTGCAGAGACGCTCCGGCAGGAACTGGAGAGAGAGAAGATGATGAAAAGACTGTTGATGACCGAACTGTGAAATTCTCCCCTTGCTGCCTGGAGGATGGCATGGTGCCTTCTGTCGTTTCGTTCTTCGGGCTTTGTGTGCTCACTCTAGCACAGCATACAAATGTGTGCTCTGTTCGCCCAGGTCTCCAGGGTTCACTCCAGCCAACTTTGGGCTTGACTTTTATTGGAAAAGTTATTTCATGTCTCCTGAGTATTAGAGTTTTTCTACTACTCAATGTAGTGGAGACAGGATTTGTAAGCCTTGGAGAAGAAAAATGGGAAAAGGGGGAATCCTTTTCAGAAGTACCTGTGCGTAGATATTAATAACCACAGGGATCAATATGGCGCAGAATCCTTTGCTGTCAATCTCAACCATGTGATTTTGTAGGACTGAAACTTACACCAAGCTTTGACTGTTCTTTAAAGAGTCATTTTTAATGCGAGTATAATTCTTTATTGCTGGTTTTTCATTTACAGTGGTAAATACACCGATCTTATAAAGTCTTTAACATTCATTTTTATTCAGACATGAGTAGATGAACCCAAAAGAAGTTGCTATCAGCAGGACTTAAGGTACTTCAGCTTAATCTGAAACATAATTTCACTTGTGAATTTGTTAGATATGATATTGTTTGGGATACATATAATTTATCATTAAACCCAAAGTAGGAAATTATAGCTTAAATCATCTAAAAATCCTTACAAGGTTAAGATGATTCAATGTCAGGATTCATCTGGTTGTTCCATGAAGGGAAATTATTTCCAAAATTGATCAGTTCATATCCTGTTGATAGAACCTTGACCAGAAGAAACTCTGCTCCCTTTTTATATAGTTTCAAGAAATATGTTTTTACATTTTTTTTATGCACTTGAACAAATTTGCAGGAATAAAGGAACCCCTAACCACAAACTAGCCCTCTAAATGATTTCCCAAGCTTTCTCAATGAATATGCACACATTTTTACATAGTGATAATCAGTGTGTACGTATTCTTTGATTTTATTTCTTCACCTAACACATATCACCTGTTTTCAACACAGATCCTGCTCTCTCTAATTTAAATGTCTTTATATCCATGTAACATGGTTAGTCTCACTTCTCCCTTTATTAGATGTTTGAGTTCTATCCAATTTTTCACTCTTATAAATAGTGCTGCTATGAATGTCTTTGTAAAAAAAATTGCCCTTCCTTTGGGTTCTTCCCTTGGGAATGTCTCCAAAGAGGGATTACAAGGTCAAAGAGCATGAAGTATTTTATAGCTCTTGCTTTATATTGCTAGATTGCTTTCTAGAAAGATCCAGTTTGGGTTGAAAGGACCTTAAAGGTCATCTAGTTCAACCTCCCTATCCCCTCTGAATGCTTGAATCTCTTATACAATTTATGATGCCACCAGCAATGTATAAGCATTTCTATTTACCAATAGCTCTGCCAGTATTGGGTTTTGCCATTTTTATTTATTTTTGCTAGTTTAATAGGTGTGTATAGTTGTTCTTGAATGGTTGTTTTATTTCATTAACTGCTAGCAAGGCTGAGCACTTTTCCATGTGATGATTAACTAGCTGTATTTCCTTGTGTATAAAATGTATGTCCATTTCTTAAGACCACTTGTTAAGTGGAATTGATCTCGTATATTTGTATCAGGACTGTATTTTTATTTTGTATTGTATAGTTTGCTCTCCTGTCCCTTAAAACTGAATGGTGCCAATAATTTGATACTAATGATTATTTTAAAGGAGCAATGTCTTGTTTTACTAGCATTGATGTAAAATGAGGTATGTAAGCAAATATTCAGATAACAGAGGATTAACCCTTGAAGTGCTGAATCTTTAAAATATTAATATTTTTTGAGGGAAATCTTTCGAAAACGTACTATACACTTCCCTGCCTTAGTAAACAGAGTGTACTGGAGAGTACGTAACCTCTTCTTGATGAGTCATGGTCATTGTTATAAACATCAGCCCCTTTGGTACCTTAGTGTGGTACAAGGATGCCATCACAAGCTATCAAAATGGGTGGGGCTTGGCTTTGCCTTTCGCAGACTACTGTGCTCGTCTTATCGATGGCTTTTCCTGCTGTCTGCTCGACCAGTGAAGCTATCTGGGGCAATTGTGGTATTTGGGACCTTTCACCCCACATACTGCTTGACCCCTGGCTGTCTCTTTAAAACAGCTTCAGCCGTCCTTTATCTTGTACACATAATGCAAAACGTGTTCCTGGACAATACGAGGGGTATACCTGTATCTGGGCTTGTCACCTCTTGCCAATCTGACACCCTCCTCCTCTCCTAACCTGCTTTGTGAGTCTTTTGCTCTTCGCCTCCTGCTCTGATGGAAGCCTCCAGGGCAAAAACGGAAGTGTTCTTGCAGAAGCCAAGAACGCCAGTGTTGCATTTGTGTCCGCTTGGCTCTGCTTCTGAGGAGCGCTGCATGGGCTTTTTGGCCGCTCTTTTCAGGAGGCTCTGAGCCTCCTGCTTCTTCCCCACATCCCCCTGGCTTCACAGGTGTTTCAGAAGGTTGATGTCACTGAAAGTCTAATCACAAGCTAGTTGGCTAATACTGTATATGAAAACCCAATACCTTTGGCAGCTCAATTCTAACTAGTAAAATCAAGAAGATTCCATTGTTTCAGCAGTTGTCCTGGTTATTTGCCTACTTAAATATATGATGGGTGCTTGGCAGTGTGACCTGAGGGCTGGCGTTGTGTTGGGTGGATTCACAGGGATAAAAGCGAATTGATACGATTGCTTCACTTCTTTAATATACTTAAAACAGCACCGCATACAGTCACACAACACACATCTTATGTTCTGGTGGGATGGGAATCAGCTTGCTGACATCATCGATTCAGAGCAAAGGCTCCAAAGTGTGAGGCAGACTTCTGGGGGGCATAGGGACTCGTGGAAAGGGTCTGGGAAGCCGGCAACCCACACGGGGTGTGTGGATGGTAGACTGTGTAGGAGATTCTTATGTTTGAAGAGTTTAAAAACTAGACTATCTTAGAGCACTCAGGTGAATGCACCTGAATTCGCCCCAAATTTTATCATCTTCATATAACACAGGAATATTCTGATACCTTTTTCTTTATTTCACCAGCTCAAAGAGCATAGCTTTTTAAAAACTTGAAATTCAACATTAAACATTACCCTTTTTATACAAGATTTACTTTATTATTTAAGAGAAAGTGAGAGAGAGAGAAGGGGGAGGACCCAGAGCAGTCTTCATAGTCGTTGTGACATAGTTTCATTTCCCACAGGTGGATGTGGGGCTACAGTGGGTGGAAACTGAACCGGGGGCCTCTGACATGGGAGGAAAGAACATTTGCCGCCATCCCAGGGGTTATCAGCTGTGTCACAGTTCAGCATATGGGTTTGCACGGGCCGGAGTCTGGATTCAATCCCTGGACCTCACAGTTGCAAGACAAGTGCTCAAGCTATTGCGCTATCCTGGCATCCCCCACCATTACCACTTTAAAGTGCGCAAATTCATTATATTGTGGCTTTTGGTATCTTGGCAATGTTGTGCCAGCATCACCACTATTTAACTCCAGAACATTTCCATCGTTCCAGAAAAGAAGCTCCATATCTAGAGTCACTGCCAATTCTCTTCTCCCCCTATCCCCTAGCAACCACTAATTTACCTTCTGTTTTGGGATTTCTGTGTATGGATTTGACTATTCAGGACATTTCATCTAAGTGGAATCATATAATATGTGGTCCTTTGTGACAGCTTCTTTCACTAACACTGTTGCCAAGGTGCATTGTGTTGTAGCATGGATCAGTACTTCATTCCTTTTTATGGCCAAATAATATACCACTCTATGGATATACCACATTTTGTTTATGTATTTGTTAGTTAATAGACATTTGGGTTGCTTCCACTTTTTGGCTCTTATGAATAATATGAACATTCATGTACAAGTTTTTTTGTGTGTGAATATATGTTTTCAGTTCTCTTGGATATAACTGAGGTTGGAATAGTTTGGTCATATGATAAGTCTATGTTTAATTCTTTGAGGAACTGCCAAGATCACAGCTTTCATATCTTAAGCAATCAAAAGTGAAAAAAAAATCCATCTGTTACTAGACAGTCGGAAGCATGGGCTCATCTGTTATTGGTCCGATATGAGATGCAGCACTGATTTGTGGGAGTATTTGTAATAGAAAAAAGATGGTTTTAGAGAAATGCCTTTGACAAGAAGAGAAAATAAAGGTGTTTTCTTTCAAAAATGAAATTGAACTCAGTTCATCTCTAAGTTCTTGTTTGACTAGATGGCTCTCAGTCAGTGGCCTCAGTATGTTCAGGGCAAGTTCTTCCCCAGAAAACATGCTCAAGAGAGAAAACCACCTATTTCTTGGCCGCTCATGGGTGCACATCTCTGGGGCGCAGAGGATCTCTGCAGAACCTGTGATGTTACTCAGAGGGGCTATGTGCTAAGGGTGGGAACAGGTCTCCCTCCAGGGCTCAAATCTGGTAAGAGAACACAAAGAACAAGAAAATCCCAAAAGGCAATTTAAATGGATGGAAGAACCTCATGAAAGGAAGAACCATCAGTAGGGAACTGGAAACTGCAGTGGGTTCTCAGACCCTCAAAAGGCATATAGGTTCTAAGGCCCTGAAAGGCATGAAGACTGAGTGATCCATGAAGGCTATGGGTATTCTCCCTAGGAAAATCCATTGACTACAACATCATCCCAGCACTTTCAAAAGCCCCTTATCCCAACCCTGAAGCCCAGGTATGGCCCCTGTTGAGATCATGGGACCCCAGGTCCTTCAATATGGCTAGATCATTGAAATCCACAGGTTACCTGCAAGTCTTATTTGAGGCAGTGGTTTTATCAGATCAATTGGCCAAAAGAATGGCCTGGTTCTTATTTACCTTCTCTCTGGCACCATCGCTGTTAATTGTAGTAATTGAAATCAAGGGGATCAAAATGTCACAGGTAACGGCTTAGATTCCCGGACCAGAGAATCAACACTGAAAACAGAAATGTGATGGTTCTCATTGGTCCATGTAGAAACTGACCATACCTCTCCTGGTACACAGGATGAGAAGAAAAGGAAAGAATTTCAATTTTTAAAAAAGAATATCTTGGGGAAAGCCGGGATGGCTCAGCGGGTTAAGCTCTCTCTTTGAAGCCCCGAGGACCGAGGATCGAATCCTGGCTCCGGCCCAGGGGGACCCACAGGCTGAACTGGGGTGTGCTTCCCGAATGCGGTGAGGCCCCCAGTTCAGTTCAAAAAAAAAAAAGAAAATTTCTTTTTTGTTTTTAAGGATTATGTTAATAGATTTTCAATCAATTGGCTTTTTTTTTTTTTAATTTCAGAATTTTATACATTTCAAAGCTGTTTTTTGGGGAAGAAGTCTATTTTGATTTTTTAAGTAGTTGTAGTTCATCTCACCTTTTTCAAGCAATAAGTCTGATTTCTTGCAACAACTGGTATATGGAAGACCTGATGAAGCCTAAGGTTGTCATGAATTAAATCTCACTCACCTGTCAGGTTAACATGTTTAAACTCTGATTGGACAACCCACTGTCAACATTAGCTGATACCCAATAGCAAACACTTGATCTTTGGATTGCACAATCCTTCTATTTCAGTAACATTTAACTGATTCCCATCTCCCTTAAGCCAAAAATGGCTGAGATCACTAGTTTCCTTTTGAATATTTGTATTTCATGATCTTATACATTTATTCATGCCACTTATAGCCTTGAACCCTGTTGATCCTTACCTCTGACATCACAGAGGTTACTGATCCACCTCACAGAGTCTGACTTCAGGGCCTGCATTTGGAACCTCAATGGCTTTCCTACCTGTATAGTTATTTTCGTTGTTTATGCGAGAAAATACAATAAAAAACAAATGAAAAAAAAAAAGGCAGGAAAAAATTATGACTCTCAGTATCAGAATAAAAGGAATTGTGTATGTTTTCTAATGGAAAATAGCTTAGCATGTTGCATGTGTGATCGCTCCAAAACCACCTTTAGAAAAGAACTTCGGACCTGGCATGTAGTAAGTGCTTGGTGTGAATAAACGGATGGCTGAGAAATCAAAACGAATTGCAAAGGGCAGGAATGGATTTGAGAAAGTGAATTCAACGTGGCCATCACACAACCTGCCAGGGCCAGGTGCATACTTGCTGTGGGGAAACAATAAAAGCAGTTGCCTAGTTTTGAAGGGGGCGGGCCAGCAACCCCTGCTGATCACACTCTGCAAGAATTTGGAGAGGAAGCAGATGAAACCAGCCAAAGAGCTGGCTTCTAGTTTCCCTCTGACTCCAAGCACCTAGGTTTGCCTATCTATAGAGTGGGGATCTTGCTATTTCACCTTTCTTCTGTGATGATCCCAAGACTTATTGGGTATAGTAAGTGCTTTATATAAATAAAAAGTTCTGGAACGAGGTGGAGGAGGCAGCCATTCTGACAAGGTGTGTCCAAGGTAAACCCTCCAAGGGAGCACTTCTTAAACGTGCATTGGGGTGTCCTGGGGATCTTGGTAAGATGCAGATCCTCATTCGTGTGTGTGCAGTGGGGCGACATTTAGCGATGCTAACAAGGTCTTGGAGCACTGCTCATGCTGCTGGGCCTCGGACCACATTGTGAGCAGCAAGAGTCTAGAAGGGCCAAACCTGTGTCTGAGGGAGCCTCCTGCAGGGAGGTAGGGGAAATGGGGAGACTGGGAGAAAGAATGGACGAAGGGAAGCCGCTAAGGAGAGTGCGAGCGAGGAGAGGATGCTAGGAAGAAGGGGGGCGGCTTCGGGCCCAAGGAGGCTGCGCAGACCAAGGCCAGGAGGCGGCGGGTCCGCGGCTCCGCGGCTGCGCGCGGGGGCTGGGCGCGTGCTGGCGGCCAAGTCCCGGCTCCGCGCCCGCCGCGCCCCCGCTGCTGCGGGATCGGTGCGCAGCGATGGCGCGGCCGCCTGGGCAGAGCCCGGGGACCTGGGTGCCGCGGCTCCTGCTGCTGCTGGCCGGGCCCGCCGCCTGCGTCGCCAGTCCTGCGGATGACGGCACGGGCTCGGGGGGCCGAGGACCCCGGGGCCGCGCGCGTGGGGACACGGGCACCAACGACGTGGTGCCGCGCCACGACTCCTCCTACGGCACCTTTGCCGGGGAGTTCTACGACCTGCGCTACCTGTCCGATGAGGGTGAGGCTGCCGGAGGGGGAGGGGCTGCGGGGTGGGGGCGACCCGGGGTGGGGGCGGGGACAGTGGCAGGAGCGGGCGTGGGGTGGGGGTGGGCGGTGAGGCATCGGTAAGGATGCGAACGGAAGCGGCGTTGGCACAGTCGAGCCCGGCACGGAGAGCGCATGGCTCAGACCCCCATCCGCTTGGAGAAGGGGCCTGAAGAGCTGTCAGCGCCTCCCACCTGCCCTCCGCGTTACAGGTGGGGAGACTGAGGCCGGGAGAGGGAGGTAGTCAGCTAAGGGCCCTCCCGGTTTTTAGCATCTGGCCGCCAACCTTTCTGTCACGGGATAGGGGTAGAGAGTGTTAGGGGAGGAGGCTGCCCTCTGTCCTGGAGTGTGTGAGATCAGAGCAACGGATGGGAAGCAGATGTCCGGACCCTCCCTGTCTGTACTGACCTAGATTTGCGGTGGCAAGCACCCCAACCTCATAGCGTTCTGTTTGTGCTCACTGCCATCAGAACTGGGTGACATCTCCTGGTCCACTTTCATCCCACTTAAAAAAAAATATTATGCATATTACGGTCCCTTAGTGTGAGCCACTATTGTTGGGGTCTGCTGGGCCCAGAGACAGGGGGTTTGTCAGACACAGACCTCCCGAAATTCTGCTTCTGCAAGTCCAGAAGCCAAGTTGATTGCGCTCAGAAGGGAATGAAACCTAGATTCCTTTTTTCTGCATTTTTTTTATTGTTAAATTTATTGGGGTGACATTGATTGGTAACAATTAGATAGTTTCCGGATGTACAAGTCCACATCACATCACCCATGCATCGCATTATGTGCCCAGCTCCCAGAATCAGCTCCCCTTCCATCACCATATATCTGATGTTTACTCCCACCCCTCACCCCCAACTCTCCTCCCCACCTCCCCCCTTGCATTTTTGAAAGTTGTGATTTTCCTCTTTCTTCGAAGAGGAATATCCCTCCCCCCCACCACACACAAAAAAGTTAGGGTTTGAAATGTGTGTCCTAGCAACTAATAGGAGGCTGGGAGTACCTGTTACATAGGGTTAGGTTTAACTACCTACAACAAACAAACATTAATAACTTAAATAAGATAGAAGTTTCTGTACCATGTAAAGAAAGCTAGGAGTCCAGAATCGGTCATCAGAGACACTGGATCCTGACCTTCTGCTTCTTCACAACTCTTAGCATGTATCTTCATGGTGCTAAAAGGTTACTTGATCACCATCCATTACATTTACTTTTCAGACAGTAGGAAGGAAATGGGAAGGTCATTGACTATAAGGAGATTAACTCAGAAGTCCCATATAACAATTCTACTTACACTTCATTAGCCACAACTTAGTCATTTGGTCACTCATAGATGCAAAGGAGGCTAGGCAATGTAACAGCCTTTTAGATGAGAAGTAGCATGCCCAATTAAACAATTGGAATGATTACATTAAGGAAGATGGAGAGAATGGATTTGGGGAAACATATTAGTTGGGTAGAGCCTTAACTGCTGAAACAGAGACATCAACATACAATGACTTAAATGAGATAGTTTATTTTTCTCTCACATGGGTCTGGCTGATCTGGGTTGGTGGGCAGCTGTGTTCCGCAGGGTCATTCAGGGACCCAGGTTCCTTCCATTGTGTTCCTTCATCATCCCCTAAGGCTTTATCTTCATCTGTGTAGAAGTTGAGTTGCTTTCATATCCTTGTTCAAGGTTGAGGAAAGGAGAAAGGGAGAAAGTTTTGTACAAGAAGTTTCCTTTTAGGTTGATTGTACAGATCACTGCCACTCACATTCCTGTTGGGAGTCAGTCATGCGTCTGACAAGGTCTGCTGGCCTGGGGCCTTGAAGTCAAAGACTCAGCCCCCCTGACCTCCCGGGGAAGGAGATAAACCAGATTTGTACGTGCAGCTTCGCATGAAGGCCAGAAGGCTGACGCCAGTAGATTTATAGCCCAGGATCTACAGATCAAAGCCTTTACTAGAAGGGGCTGCTTTTTCCTGATAAAAATTTGTTTATGGCGTGCTTTGCTATGCTTTGAAGATTAATGCCTGACCTTGCCTTGTTCCTGCTAGTGACGTATATGTATGCTATAAAAGTTAAAGAATAAAGCTATTTGGGACTGCTCCTATTGAGGACAGTCAAAGCTAACTCTGTCTGTTTTAATTCCCACCGCTCGAACTCAGGGACTTCGTTCACCCAGGCTGGTTCCTGGCACAACATAATTAATTATATGACCTAGCTGCAAGGGAGGCTGGGAAATGTAGTCTTCTAGCTGGGCAGCCATGTAGCCAGGCAAAGTTAAGGGGAGAAGGAAAAACTGGCCAGGGCTGCCTGGTGTAACCCATATCTCTTACTACAAGGAGACAAGTAAGTGTAGGAGAGAAAGAATGGTGGAGGGATGAGAAAGTCCAGTAAAGATTTTTAAACAGTGTTGTGACAAGTTCAGATTTCTGTTTTAAAAAGATGGCACATGGTAGCAGAAGTGGAAGGAATGTGGGGGGGGATTTGATAGGTGATAGCACCAATAGCCACAGAACTAGTTCAGGTTTCTGAGGTGGGAGAAAAAGAACGGATGACTCAGGAAATGTTCCAGGTGGAGACATCTAGGACTGTGGTTTCAGGGTTGGGAGACTGTGGGTAGGGAGAGGAATTCTTGACTGCTATAGAGAACGTAAGGAGGTAGAACATTGAAGGGTGGTGGTGGAAGAGCTCAGTGTTGGATATGTGAACTTGATTTTCTTGTGGAATATCCAGGTAGAAACCCCTGGAAACAGTTGATTGTTGAGCTAAAATGCTGATACAAGAAAAGAAGAGGGGAAGCCGAGATGGCTCAGTGGATTAAGTGCTTGCTTTGCAGCCCTGATGTGTGAGGATCGAGTCCTGGCCCTGGCCTGTGTGGACCCATATGCTGAACTGGGGTGTGGCCCCAATTCGGTTCTAGCCAGGGTGACCTTCCCATAAGGGAGGGCCCTCGTGTGGCCCCCACCCACTTGTGTGGAACCAAACCATGTCGAAAACTGATGGCGCACAACTATGGAGGCTGCTCTGGGCCCTCCCCCTTCTTGCTATCTCTCTCTGCCTCTGTCTCTCTGTCAAGAACAATAAAATAAATCTTTTAAAAAGAAAAGAAGAAATGCCAAGCATCATGAAGAGAAAGAATTAAAAGAAAGTGTTATAGAAGGCAACAAACTATGAAATAATAAACATATAGCAAAATTTAATGAAATAGGAACCAAGTAATTCTTTGAAAATATATAAAGTGGATAAGTGTATTAGTCAGAGTTACCCAAAGAAACAGAACCAGTAGGTGTGTGTGTGTGTGTGTGTTTGTGTGTGTGTGTAAGAACTATGCAACAACATGGATGAACCTCAGAATCATTTAGCTAAGTGAAAGAAAAATGTCACAAAAGACCACGTCGTGTAATCCTATTTACATGAAATGTCCAGAAGAGGTAAATATTAAGACAGAAAGATTAGTGGTTACCTGGGGCTGAGAGTGGCAGGGGTGAGGGTAGGGAGAGGACTTGAGAGGATTGCGGAATGAGAGCTAAGGGATACAGGATTTCTTTGGGAGGAGATAAAAATGTTCTAAATTGATTATGGTGATGGTTGCACAACCATATGAATAGACTAAAAACCACTGAATGGTACATTTTAAAATGGGTGAATTGTGAGGTACAGGAATTATATCGTAATAAAACTGGTACAAAAAAAGAAAAACAAGAGATGGCTTCCATACCACTCTGTTGGCTCTGCTGAACCCAGCTCTGAATTCAGGTGTCATGCATGTAATTGACAGAATCAAAATCATCCACAACTCAGGATTCAGGGTGGCACTTCAGCCCCTGCAACACTGGCAGGCACACTAGAGAGGTGGAGTCACGCAGAGGAAGCCAATCCAGCACTCCTGCCAACTCCTCCCTTTTTATTTTGTATTTAGCTTCTTTGTACCCTCACCCTTTTTATGGACATAGGTGTTCTGATTCACTGTTTCCTTTATCGGTACATAATATTATTTGCCCCTTGTGTCTAGTCTTGGCCAGAAATGTGTGCATCTTATGAGACTTTTCAAAGGGCCAGCTTTTCATTTAGGATCAAGCTTGTCCAACCTGCTGCCCTCAGGCCATATGTGGTCCAGAACCACTTTGAATGTGGCCCAACACAAATGTGTAAACTTTCTTAAAATATTAGGAGTTTTTTTTTAAGCTCATCAGCTCTCATTAGTATATTTTATGTGTGGCCGAAGATCATTTTCCTTCTTCCAAAGTGGCCCTGGAACGCCAAAAGGACACACCTGCTTAGACAGTACTTACAAAAAGTATGAGCCCAAAGAATAAATATTATTTTTTTGACTACATCAAATTTTATAAGATTTTGGTCCAAGGAAGAACATCACAGAAAAAAAGTAAGATCGGTGGCAGATTCAGGGAAATGAAACCAACAGTGAATATTATCTGGAATGCACACAAACTCCCATGAAAAAGACCAAAAACCAGTCATAAAAAGCAGAGAATCTGGACTACACAGAAAAGGAAATTTAAGTGGTTAATACAAATATGAAGGGAGGTGTTTAACCCCGCTAGTATTTAGGGAAACACAAATTAATGAGAATGTCAGACAATAACAAGTACAGGGAAAGGTGTGGGAAACAGGGACCCTCAGGCACTGCTGATGGGATTGTAAAGTGGTGCCATTATTCTGAATACTATTATCATTGAGCTTTGTGGGATTAAAGATGTGACCCAGCTATTGCTTCCTGGGGTTTCTTAAAGCAAAAACCTCTTGCATATGTCGACAGAAAACATGAGTCAGGGGTGTTTCTCGCTTCATTATTTGAGAAAGCAAACATTGAAAGCACTTTAAGTGTCCAAACCTGGGAGGATATTTCAGAAGACATTATATGCACATCATGGAATACTGTCCAGTCAGGAGTAATAACGGGTCTCACACTTACATATAGGGATAGATTTCCAAAAGAAAATAATTAACAGGATGAGATTCATTGTGCAGTGTTGTTTGTGCAAATTAAATACATATACAAACTGTATTTTCCCAAGATCTATCTTAGACATATATATACAAACATATATAAAAACAAATGTATGGACAGTGGATGGCAAGTTGGGGTGGACTCTCACGAGTCTGCCCTGCTTGGGGCTTCCAGCCAGTGCAGTGCAACTGTAGGCAGCATGGCAAGGCAGCTCTGTAGGTTGGCATGGTGAGAAACTGTGCCTGGAACCTGAACTTCAGATCCAGGTTCTGCTGAAGGCACTTCGGTAATTGTTTTACCAGCTAATCATGCAAGAGTCTTAGGATGATTGTGCTGGGAATATGAAAGCCTTTTTGCAACCTCAACATCACAGGACCTCAAATACTGGCAGGCAGTTCAAACATATTTCATGCCAAATAGATCATTTAATTCCAGGGGGAAATTGTAATGTGCTCTGCTTATATTCTGATGCCAACCCTAACTTGTATACTGAAATTTATTTGGGGCATTAATGACCCGGAGTTAGCACAGACCCCACAAGTTAAAGGGTGTGGTCACAGCAAGGCTATTCACTTCAGACCAACTGGCTACAATTCCAGGGGCTCCCTGAAACCCCCCTCAGATTCTGCAATTCACTAGAATGTCTCATAGAACTCAGGAAAGTGCTGTACTTACAAACACAGTTTTGTTATAAAAGATACAACTCAGGAACAGCCAATGAAGACACGTATAGGGTGAGGTTTGGAGGGCTCCTGAATGCCCAGTGGAATCAGGGCATGTCACCCTCCTGGTAGATCAGTGTGTTCACCAACTAGGAAGCTCCAGTGAGCTTCAGTGTCCAGAGTTTCTATTGGGGTCCCGTTACATAGGCATGGATTGATTTAATCATTGGCTACATAATTGAATTCAATTTCCAGCCCCCAACCCCTGCCCACCTTCCTGGGGTAGGAGCTAGCTCAAAGCCCCAGCCCTCTGACATGGTTGGTCATTCTAGTGACCAGCTCCCATCCTGAGTCATCTAATCTCTAGCATAAACTCAGGTGTGATTCCAGGGGGCTTATGAATAATAAAGAGAATCTTATTACTTGGGAAATTACAAGGAGCTAGTCTCTCCCAGGAGCCAGGAACAAAAGCCAGTCAAATTATTATTCAACAGCTTCTAAAACAAGAGAAAAATAATTGAATGGATGCCCAAACACATTTGACTGAACACACGTTCCCATTCCAAGTTTAAAAACATATAAGATAATAGAAAATTAGTGCTAGAAAAGCCCTGAGAAATTAGTCATTTGCCAACACTAATAAACTCTTTTAGTACATTTGTAAGTGAGCTGTGTTCCGAAACTTGTGGTTACATATTTGGAGCTTAGAAACCCATTTTTAAGAAAATTTTATTGTTTGAGAGAAGGGGGGAGGGCCCAGAGCAGTCTCCACAGTTGTAGGACACGACTTCATTCCACACAGGTGGATGTGGGTCCACGTGGAGCAGGAACCAAACTGGGGGCCTCCTGCATGGGAGGCGAGAACCTTTACCACAAAGTCATCTCAGTCGTTACCAGTCACATCACAGTTCAGCATGTGGGTTTACACAGGCCGGGGCCAAGAATCAAACCCCGACATCGCTATCACCAGGCAAGCGCTCAACTGCTGAGCTAGCCCAGCATCCTCGAAACCCATTCTTATAAAGACAGTCTTATCCAATAGTAGTTCTCAGTCTTGCTTACAAAATTTAATAATAGCAATCCAATAGTAATAATGATGGCATTTATTGAGCTGGAATTCTGCTGTATGCCAATGTATTATTCTAGATGCTAGAAAGTAGTAAGGATAATATGTTCAAAAACAAACAAACAAAAAAACACGGAGGAAGATGGGGAACCCAAGTCACAAGCAGCATTATAAGAGATTGTCTTCGTCAGTCACTTACAGAATGTTAAAAATGTAAGGGGTCATTGCATTTCTGAAAAGCTATTCTGAGGGGAAAAAAATGGCCTCAGCATTGTAGTGAGAAACCGAGGAAGAAGGTATTTGAATATGCTTAACATAGTTTGTGTAGCATTGAGCAGATGCTTAATAAATATTAAGAGAGAAACAAAAACTCACCCAAGGCAGGATTCGGTCTATAGTACTGAAGCAAATATAGAACTTATCTTAAATAAGTGTAAACTAGAAAAAGTTTACATTTGGTTCAGTTACTTAAAGGTGGTAAAAAAGAAAGCCTTCTATTTTAATATGTGATCAAGGTCTAGGATAGCTGTAATGAACTCCAAAGTGCACAGTTGTGTGCTAGGAAAGTGTGGCCCCAAGACTTTTTTTCTTGAAGTACAGGGTGTTTCAAAAAGATGGATTCGATTTAAAATCACTTGCTTTGAAACTATGTCAATCATTTTGAAACACCCTGTATAATTAATGGAACAAACAGAAAAACAAAACAAAAAACTCATTAAAAAAAACAAAACATTACAAATCACAAAGAGATGACTTCAAAATAATCAGAGAAGAAAAGAGTAATTAAAAAAAAATTTGTATTTATCTACCTAATGTCTCTGAGTGATTTTTTTATTCATTTAACAATCCTTTATTCAGTGTCCAGTGCCAAGCACAGTGCTGGGCAGAGAACACAAGGAGAATCTCACAAGATTCCTGTGTGCATGGAGGAAACAGTGTAGGAGAAAAATATTTCTGTCACAAACTGGAAGCACAATGCAGGCTTACCCTTCCATGTATAGTTAAGTGCATTATGTTAAGTAATGTTACAAAACAGACAACAGCGCTGTTAGAAGTGATGTGCTTAAAGAACGTAGTGAGATACAAAAATGTTATATACAGATTAATGAAAAATGGAAGTTCACAGTAATGAAAAAAATCCCAGTGTATATATAAATGGAAAACCTCTACTATCAAATATGTAAATATATTATTGAGTAATTTTTTTCTCTTAGAGCAGCAGTCCCCAACCTTTTTGACACCAGGGACTGGTTTCATGGAAGCCAGTTTTTCCACCAATGAAGGGGAGGGTTGATGGGGAGGGCAGGAGAGGGATGGTTTCAGGATGATTCAAGTGTATTATATTTATTGTGCACTTTATTGCTATTATTATTACGTTGTTATATATAATGAAACAATGATACATCTTACTATAATGCAGAATCAGTGGGAGCCCTGAGATTGGCTTTTGATATGAGTTTTCAAGCAACTGATTTATTGTGGTCTCTGTGCAGTCAAACTTCTCTGCTAATGTGACTCTGTATTTTCAGCCACTCCCCAGTGCTAGCATCGCCGCCTCAGCTCCACCTCAGATCATCAGGTAGTAGATTCTCATAAGGAGCCACAGCCTAGATCCCTCATATGCACAGTTCACAATAGGGTTTGCACTCCTATGAGAATCTAATGCCAACGCTGATCTGACAGGAGGTGGAGCTCAGACATTAATGTGAGTGATAAGGAGCAACTGTAACTACAGATGAAGCTTTGCTCGCTCACCTACTGCTCACCTTTTTGCTGTGCGGCCTGGTTCCTAACAGGCCACAGACCAGTACTGGTTCATGGCCCCAGGGCCCCTGTCTTAGAACATGTGTGTTTTACTAAAACTGTGACTTTTACACTCCCAGGTACAGTGGTGAGTCAGTGGTTCTATGAAATTATGGCCCTACTCAGTGCCTCAGGTTCCTTGCGTGTAAAATGAGGGGAAAGCCTCATGTCTCAGTTAACAGGTAAGGCTCAGTTCCAAGGTGTTTGCCCTGCCCTCTCCTCTCACAAAGAGGGTGATTAGGCTTCAACAAAGCCCTTTTCTGAGACCCTGAACATTTCTAGATGTCTGTGATAGGAAAACAGTAAATGTATTTTTTACGATTCTCATTGGAAAAGTTGTTTGCTGGACTTTCTAACCGTTATTTATTCTCACTGCCCAGGTTACCCTTTCCCTACTGCTCCTCCTGTGGACCCATTTGCCAAAATCAAAGTGGAAGACTGTGGACAAACTAAGGGATGCTTTAGGTTGGTAGACCTGTGAGTCGGATAGCTTGAAGACATTGATTTGCTTCTCACAGCAGTATTGAGATTGCATGCGGTTCCTTCCAATCGGGGGTCTGTACTCCCTTCATAACTTGTCCCTGCTTATTTGGCAGGACCGTGGGTGGCACAGGCTATGAGACACATATCTAATACTTAATTCCTTTTCAAATTAATAATCATGTCTTAGGGATATCTGCATGATATTAACTAGTCCTTAACTAGCAGTGGTTATTGTAGTGAGCTTGTTATCTCAGGTATGGTGAGTGCTTATATGATTATTAATCATATTCTATCAAGACATGATGGGCTACAGCTAGAAAACAGTAGTGTAGACTGTGGACTGCTCTGCTTTGTTTGAAAAACCTCTTTGTCTTTGAATTGTTTCCTGAAATAAATTATCCTCCAGTAAAGATTTTATTGGCTACTTCATTGAAGGTCTGATGTGTGTGTGTGTTTTATGTATACACACTATTA
This sequence comes from Craseonycteris thonglongyai, assembly GCA_004027555.1. Taxonomy (NCBI): domain Eukaryota; kingdom Metazoa; phylum Chordata; class Mammalia; order Chiroptera; family Craseonycteridae; genus Craseonycteris; species Craseonycteris thonglongyai. Next base: position 670 of record PVKE010000255.1, on the reverse strand, counting down.
TATATATATGCTATTTTATATATATATATATATATATACACACACACACACACACACACATATACTATTATATATATACACTATTACATATATGTACTATTATATATATATAATAGTATATATATATATATATACTATTATATATATATAATAGTATATATATATATATATATATATATATATATATATACCGGTACTATGACTATTATAAAGGGTGTCCCAAAATTCATGCAAGAAGTAGTTTTGTACAAAAATTGTGAACTGTAGCTGCCAAACCTTCATTATTTTTAAAATATTGCTCAACAATGAAAACACATTGTTCTTTCGTGTAGCTCTCCATTTTTAATAACCCTGAACTGTCAGCTGTCACGCTGTCTTTTTTTTTCATTGGCAACACTTTACCGCACAAATGACGCAAAATTCAAATCTTGCGTGAATTTTGGGACACCCTTTATATATATATATATATACATATACATATATACATATATATATATATATATACTGTATGGTATATAAGTATGTGTGTGTGTGTGTGTGTATATATATATATATATATATATATATATAGGTTCAGTGTTCAAGAGCTAAGGGAAAAAACACTGAATTATAGGGGTTTTGAACTTTCTTTGAATTATAAGGGCAGCTAAGAAATTTAAATATTTTTGCT